>JBBPTV010000642.1:0-17425 GCA_038094275.1 Tubosaeta brunneosetosa | reverse complement strand
GTGACAGGCTGTGACAGACTGTGGCGATGCTGCACAGGGGGGGACCTGCTTGTAACAATGTAACCACTGTAACACATTGTGAAATGGTGTACAGTTCTGCACAACAACTTGGTGGTTTGCTGATGCACGGTGTCAAGGAGAGTGTGTAGAATCGAAAAAGCTGTAGTACAAGGCTTATAACTGAATCAGCGTGCGGATGGCTGGCAGCTATCCATACGCTGATTCAGTTATAAGCCATGGCTGTGCCAATAACTGCCGTGGGCGATGCATGATGCAGCTAGGGTTGGACACGGGTAGGGACGACACCGCGGTGTTGTAGTGATGGGTATGGCGGGTAGGGGTACGGTGTAGCAAATCCTAAACCCGCGTCCATACCGTACCCGTACCCGCGGTTACACGGGTTTTTGCGGGTATGTACTACTACTAGGTACGTGCTGGTAATGTGAGATTTGATCTGAGGGCCGAGCAGTCCGGCATTACTGCCAGTTCTCTTGGGGTTATCGTAGCACGCCACAAGTTCAATTCGAAGCTCTTTGCACAATTAGTAACAATGGTAACCTCGGAGCAGGGGGAATGAGTCCCTAGTTGCCATTCTAATCCTGGTGTGTTCAATGCTGCTGGACACACCAGACCGACCTGGTCCAGTCCATTCCTTATTTCACTACGGCCCTCATGGCTCCTCGCTCAACGGCACGGAAAAACAAACCAACAAAACCCCGCCCTTCAATCAGTGCCCCCCAAAGCAATGAGGGTACGCTTCCGACCATTGTTATCCCTCCTCGTAAAAGGATGAAGTTCCTGGCGCCATCTCCTAGCACGAGTAAGCCTGATGGCGGTGGGACTCCATCTGTCATTGATGTGGACGCCTCTGCCGAGTCAGCCACAAATGAGGAAGTTCTTCACTAACTCCGCTGAAGGGACACAATGTCATGGACTTCGGGAACATCTCACTCGTGTCGACGTCGCTCCATAAGGATGAGCTAGATGTATACCTGCGAGAATCCATTGAGGTCGTTCAAGATCCCATTCAGTGGTGGATTGACAATAAGCAGAAGTATCCAAACCTCCATCGAATGGCACTAGACTACCTCAGTGTTCCCGGTGAGTCCGTACTGTGAACTGTTGTCACGCCATTAACATCTATCTAGCAACGTCCACTGCAGTTGAGCGAGCATTCTCGCAGGGACGTCAATTGTTGCACTTTACCCGCAGCAAGCTCTCCGGAGATTCTATTCGAGCATTTATGTGTATGGGATCATGGCTGCGTCATGATTTGGTTTCATCTGATGATTTGATTGCGTTACTTCGCCTGAAAAATAGAAGGACTACAGAGTAGCCTACCACAATGCACAGCACACATAGGTACAAATGTCAAATAAAGAACGCCCTACCCGCGGTTAAATGACACACCGCGGGTAAGTGACCACACCGCGGGTAGTACGGGTCGGTGTGCACCCGTACCCGCTGAGGGTACGGTGTTGGCGGGTGCGGGTACGGTGTTGGCTCGCAAACTCACGGGTATACCCGTGTTCAACCCTAGATGCAGCTAAGTTATGCCAACGCTCACCAGTGGCTAGTGCCTGGCAGGCAGCCTGCAACTGACTACAAATTCCCTGCAAACTACTACTATACCGTAATACGGTTGCCCTTGGATCAAATCCTATCAAATCTGTCTCGCCGCATCATCTCCTTCATCGTCGTCCTCGAAGGTAATTGACTCTACTTCTAGGGGGCCATCTAAGGAAAGGGTCTGCGAGTTAGGCGGGACATGGTAATCTTCGTCGCCACAACCTTCCTCTTCCTCTTCTCGCATTCCCCGTCTTCCTCGTCCTCTTCTCCCTCTAGCTCTTCCATCAATTCCACCTTGTTTTTGTTATCATATATCACGACCAGCTCCAACTCGCAATCACAGCCATACGCTGCATTCCATTAGCGGTAGGAGATCGACGTAATAGTGAGGTGAGACTTGGCGACGCTCACGAAGGTAAGTGATCGAGAACCGTGGCCAGGCGAGAGAGGCATAGTGTAAGGACTTCAAACGGGAAAGGCGTCGCCGATCGATAAACACGGGTGCACGATGACGGCGGGTTGGCAGACGACGACAACGATGCGCATGAAGTAACGAGCTGAACAGAGTGGCGGCGAATGTAGGGGGCAAAGGGCTGAGGGTATCCGCCCTCAAATGACATGCATACACTTTGATCATAGTGTTGACGGCAAGAACGTTTACGAGATCTTGCGCAACATACGTTAGTGGATGCTTAGCCTCGCTACATGACTGTATGGAGCTTTCATCAACATCAGTTATTTGGGTGATTCGAAAGGACGTACCTGTTTTACAATGAACTACACTTTGATCTACACTGCGTCCGATCAACGATTATTTAGGGTACCATGACCTTTGACAAATCCGATGAGGCCAAGAATCAGTGGCTCGTCCACATATCCAGAAGGCTGTAAACATCGTGAAGACGGTGGTCGTGTCAAATCAAGGAAAAACTGCACCGCCACACTTGGCTGTCGACAGTTTGTTCAGTTCGGATACAGATGCTGGTGACTACTGTGAGCACTAGGACCCTGTATACATCATTGGCACCCAGTAGTACCTATTACTTGCGACTAAAAGAGTGTGATGGAAGGAAGACATGCATAACCTCAAACGTCCGAAGGGAGCGACGAACGTGAAAACGGCGCCAAGACAGATCACCGTATTGTTGGAAGCGTCGGAAGTTCGATGGAATAGCGAAGCCGCCTCAACTCTCGCTCGCGAATGCGCCGTCGCGCGTTTAACCTGTAAGATAACAACGTCGAAAAAGCACGTGAACAAGCTGGGACGTGGAGAGGGCAGGGATCGGACGCGAGGGCTTACACGGCGAGGAGGGAATTTGCATAGCCTGGATGATAGCGTCGGTTGAGTGCCTATGAGGTGGTGGACAAGAAGGGACGTACATCGGCTGAGGACGATGGCGGGTGCACCGACCCAGTAGTGGTCACCCTGGGCAAGATACTGCGACGCCGCAGTCGCCAAACGTTGTCACATCCCGAGACAAAGGAACAGTTGCGTGTACTCACGACCACACCAACGGAGACGGATATTAAACTAGGGTAGAAGATAAACACGCACAATGTGGTGCACAGAATGGGAACTTAGCGTACCAGGTCAACGCGCCCATGTTGACAAACACGACGACCAAGTCGCGAATGACGTTGGTTCTGCGGAGCTCTGAATTCCACAGATTCTTGAAGATGGTAGTCGTGATCACGATGTCACATAGCGTGCTCAGACCTGCCGCAATGGGCACGAGCTGACAAACATAGGGTTGTTGCATGAGCTATTTCCGGGACAATTTTCTTACCGGAGTAGTGAATAAGAACTTGATCGTCCCATCCCTTATCCTTGTGCAAACGTACTTGAATCAGACTCTGAGTGGATGTGGAGATGAGATATACAAACGACTCGACGGAGGCCCCTGAAATGAGTTGATGGGTCAACTTCCGGGAGAAAAACAAAAAAATGAGAATACGAACATACTCCAAACCCTGAAAGAATGTTACAATAGTTGCGTGTATGAAGTCGAATCTACTCACCGAATTGAAGGAACGCAATAAGAGACTTCACATTGTAAGGGATAATCATCTTTGAGCAATAGTTAACTCACAGCAATCAGAGTGATATATATTTGACCATTAGTAACTAAGAACAACCTGAATGAATTTTCCCGAGAAAGAATGTAAAACGCCCACCTATCCAAACGCGATGGCAATAGAAACTACAAGAACCATCAAATTTCATGAAAAAAGGTCACCTTCACACGAACCCTTGCACAGTACAGGTGATTAAGTACTATAGAGGTTTTTGCGTGAGTCTTTGTACATACAGGTCCGGGCAAGACTATAAACTTACATTCATGGGAACGGCGATCTGCGGATAAGAATACAAATCGTCAATGCGGATTACGTGGAATATGGATAGGTGAGTTCTCACATATGCACCCCTGGAAATCGAGTGAAATCTGTGCCAAATCCATACTGATGAAGAAACCGCTCACCATGGTAGTTCTGTTTCACATATCGCGGTATCACTTCCATGACAAACCACTAACACGGCCCAGTAGAACTGGCTAGTTCCGATTAGGTGGAGAAAATCTGCGATGCTAAAGAGGAATGTCATAGCCATGTCAAGACGCAGTGAGTACTAGTCGAAAGACTGACAAGACGAGAAGAACCTACGACATTGCTCGTTTAGCATCACTGAAAAAACAAGAACAGGACGCACCAACAACTTGATGAAGATAGCATCATGCGGAAAAAACCATGCGTAGTGTAACGATTGCGCGAGAGAGGTACCATACATTCTATTTGGCCATAAGTGACGGGAATATGAATAAAAGCGGTCGCACATACACCCCAGAAACGCTCAGCCCTAAACCAAGTCATCGACGTTTTCTACGGTCTCAAAATACAAAGGAAAATCGCTCACCAATTACTCCTGGAGCCCATGCGGTTGTCACGAGGTAGTTGGACATAACAAGGGGTCCAAGACGATTTTTGAGGGCTGGAAACGACGGCCGCGTTCAAATAATGACCTCGACCACCTTTGAACGACGAGTGATGGCGGCCCTCAACATGTGGCAACGGTAAAGCCGGTGTCTAACATCCGTGACGGCATCAACGACATTGTACCGAGCAATTAAATGGCGTCGGTTTTTTTTTGACTTGTAGCCGATTCGGTTCAGCGAATCGAGATACCATCAGGATTTTTGCTAAGCGCCATTTTAGCACTCAAATAGCGGCTAAGCACGCTTAGCTGGCGGAACTTCCTTACAAGGCTTTATGGCGTGTACTGTCGACCAATCAGAGCCTGCAAAGGATCGTGCAAGCGGTAACGTTACTCGACCGCCTTGCTGATGTGTGAGAAACGATCGGCTAGTGTGCGTACTTGTTGTTTACTGTCGTGTTCACGTGGAGGTGTGAGCCTTGGACGTAGAGCCATGATTACCGAGACAAACGTATCCCTGCAGGTCATTGTCCGGTCTTGGGGCACACAGGCTGGGGTTGGGTTTACATGGTGTAGCCTGTCATGGGGGTTAGTACATGTAATGCAGGGGTTGACAGGAACGAGATGACTGTGACATCGTTCAAATATATTTTGGCATGATAACAATACTTTGACGCAGTGTGCAGTGGGGACCACACTGCTGTTTTGGGTTGGTGCGACCTTTATCGATTATCTTTGACTATGAATAACGGCTTGTACGTGCCGGATTGAACAGGCGTCATCGAATGCACCGAGTAGAGTCAACCGGCAGGAACATCAAGGACCTTATGCCGAGTCGCATATTCGCAAAACATAGTAGGTACAGCCATGATGTAGTAAATCATATTCATAGTATAAATACTAGCGGCGTGAGGAAGCTAAGCATCAAATCAAGCATCAAACCACGGTGTCTCATCCTCAGGCTCCTGCAATGCTTCAATCCTTTGGACGAAAGCGTCGGCATCATCGGCTGAGAAGCCGCATCGCTTGATCAGCGTCCTCTTGAGATCGCCGCCACTGAGTTTCTTTTTGTGGCGCGGGGCCAGCAAAGTGCGCATATGCGACGCTACCCGTGTCAACCAACTCACTCTGTTTTCCTTCCAAACACGGCCGCTCTGCTCCAGGATAAGCTGCCACATAATCCCCCTGGATTCCTCATACTTTTCAATGTATTGGTTTTTGCGGCCGCGGGCAGCCGTGACACAAGCATGGCCAAAGAACCTGAGGTCACACCTCGTGAAATGCCCTTTGTTCTTTCCCCACCACTCGTCCATGTTGTCGTAATCCTCCAGGTGTGTAATAGCGATGACGATAGGGATCTGACGTTTGCACAGCACCTGTACGAAAAGGTTGTATGTCTGCTGCGCTGTGATGGGGATGCGTCCGGCTTTCATGACAAACACGAGGAGATTGATGCCGCCCGACCGCTCGAGCCTAGAAATGAGGTCGTGCGCATTGTAGATGGCCTCCAGGTATTCCTTTGTATCCATCTGAGCCTCGTGAAGACCGGCCGTGTCATGCAAGACGAACTCGATGTTGCCGTAAGGCACGGTATACTCTTCTGACTTGAGCGTGCAGCTTCCTGCGTCATGGGAAGTGGGGGCCCAGTCCCTGCCGATGATAAGATTAACGAGGGAGCTCTTCCCCACCCCGACGTCGCCAAAAATTACGATGTTGCGCTGCTCAGAGATGGGGAGGTGGTAGAGGTTGCGACCTAAGGTTGACTGTTTTGTGGGGGGAGGGGGAGGCGATACGGGGCAAAGAGTCAAGTTTTCAGAGGCGGGACTAGAGCAAACACTGTTGGATTGCGAGGTGGGATGGGAGAAAGACGACATGGGAAAAGAATCGAGATGGGGAGATGAAGTGGTTTGGATAGACGTAGGGGATACAAGTTACGCGGAGGCTAGCCACTATGAGGAACTGGCCGTCCATGAGTCCTTTATGTATGGTAACCCACGCGGCCCCATGCATCAGCGTCCGCGGACAAATGACATACCTTGACACCACATCGGATACTATGCGCTCCTCCGAGTAGTCTCGTGACGAAGATTTGAAGATTCGATGGGCGTTTATCGATTATCCTGTCAGGGACCGTATCGATCAAACGATGGAAGGGAGTCTAGTAATTACAGGTTCGCGGCCTGCCGCGTGTTTACAACGTACGATACCATGCATTTGAGGGACCATACTACATCCTTTGGAGCAGGCTTCCACGGACAATGACAAGGACAAATGACATACCTTGACGCCCCATTTAACGAATACTATGCATTCCTCTAGTTCCTTGATGAAGATTTGAAGATTCGGTGAGCGCAGGGACCGCACCGATCGAATGATGGGTCGGTAGGCCTTGTCTCAAACTAGCTAACTGCGATCCCTAGACCTTTAAGCCTCTCAGTGACAGGAGTGTGCAGTAGCTATCACATAAAATTGAAAATTCGCGCAAGCGTAACTCGATAACTTTGATGCAGCCTGAACCACCTTGGAGTCGTTGTTGTGTTATCCAGGTAAGAAAGTAAATCAGTGTCAGACACTGGAATTTCACTTGCCTTGTCTAAACTCCAATAGCCACTTGCGACAGGAATGACACCATGCTGATGCCCCATGGCTACAATAAGGAGGATGCGAGGTGTTCGGTGGAATGTTCGGTTGTTGGGGTTCTTTGGACTGCGATGGCATCTTAGCGCCCGCAGTTCTTGTTTCACAAGGTGGACGTGGGAATCTTAAGCGGTAAACAACATACGGCCGAGGTTGCCGAAACCTCTCAGACAGCATTTCCAAACATGTTTGCGCTTTTTCTCTCCCTTGAAATTTATATGGTATTTGTGCGTGTGACGGTACGCAGGAGCTCGACAAGAAAAGGCTACTAACCTTGGAAGTTGACCAACAGACCAAAACTTTTGCACTCTCGCAGCAATCAAAAACTACAGTCACTCGTGCACACGGTCACTCGTTCCCGTCGGATCAATGGATCGGGCGCTTTGATTGCATAGAGGTGCTATTGGCAACGTCGCCTGACGATTGAGACCATGAGTTGATTCTATCCACTACAACGTGCAGGTGATGAGTATTACATACTCAGCCTCATTGCGCAGAGTGCTGTAACTTGCTGTGCGTTCACAGGTTTGCATTCAATCAATTGAGGCACGATCGTCTTGCGGTTGGCTGCTACAGTATGTGGGCGTAGCCCTCCAGTCACTGCCCCCATTTGGAAAAACTACCTCGTATAAGCGCACGGGCCCGTGCGCTCGCACGAAGCACCAATTACACAAGGACCACACGATGACATCGGCCACCCTCCTCGCTTGGCAGCGGGCTGCAGTCCACGTGCAGGAGTGACCGTGCAGCGGGGCGCTCCTCACTGGCCCCGCTCCACTCTCTTCCGGGTTCCTACTGCAAATGAACTTCAGTTTTTTCCATCTGATCTCCCCCAACAGACTCGTGTTCATTCTGTAGCCTACTCACTGTACAACATACTATCGAATGCCACTGATTCATGAAGGTAGTACCTGTAAATAAAAAAAAGATACCCATCCACGGAAGACGAAAACAGGGGTCCAACACGAGCGTCCATGCCAAGAGCATTCGGAGCCGCATGTAGTAATCAGAAGGGGGCAGACTTTGCTAGTGCGGCGGCGTAGAAGCGCTGCAACCTCTCTACAATTAGCATTCGATAGCAACCCAGAAAAAATTAATAGGCCTGCACCGCCTTTGGAAACCTTCGAGGTGATGTAACGCTCCGAAAGGTCACCAGCTTCCCTCGGAATAGCACGTATACTGCATACTTGCATAATAAACATAGTTAGTGATAGCACAAATGGTGTACATCCACTCGTGGGTGCCAGAGCTTCAACCCGGCCCTGAACCGCCGCTGTATGCGTACCTGGACACGACAACCTCATGGCGGCGGCGGCATCGCCGTTGTGAGAGTGGACGCCGTTGCAATGTCAGTATTGGTGCGCCAGCAGCACAGTCCTCAACCGCATTATCGTCGTCGTGTTGGTGGTAGCGCGCTGTCCCGCAGCCCTCGTCCACATTGTCGTTATGGAGAAAATGCCATTAGGCTGCCGTCACCGTCGTACGTTATAATGCCCCGTCCGCCTCGTGGCAGCACGCTATCGCGCTGCCCTCGCTGGTGTGTTGTCACAGGGCAGTGGTGGTGACGCACAGTCCTCGCCGTTGTCGTGGGGGTGGAGGTACGCAGATGCCGCTCCTTTCGCAGTCTTCGCCGTCGCGCGGTTGAGCCCCCTTCATCGTCGTGGGAGTGAGGGTTCCCCCCTGTGCCACCCTCACTGTCTGACCGTCGTTGTCGTGGTGGTGGGTGCGCGCCATCGTCGTCGTCCTGGGGTTGCGCCATTGCGTTGCCGTCGCTGTCGCGTCGTCGCGTGATGATGGCGACGCGCAACGCTCGCACACAGTCGGGGAATGGCCATCCCCATCATTGTCGTCGTGTTGGCGGTAGTGCGCTGTCGTGCAGGTCTCGCCAGCATGATGAGGGTGATATAACGCCGTTACCGTCGCAGAGTGGTGGTGCGCTGGTTGCTATTGGTAAAATGGGTGGACAGGTTGTTAGCTGCAAGCGCACGGTAGTTTGAGGCAAACACAAGAAGGTAGTACTCAGCAAGAGAATGAGGAGAGCAGAAGACAAAAGTTGGATGGCTGCCAGTGAGTTTGACCTTGTTATATTTCTGAGAACAAAACGCTCCTCGCCTGCACAATCCGGCAATGATCCGGCCGCCCCTGAGGTAAAGTTCAGTGTAATATACCATTAAGTAGAGATATTGAAGCTGAAGGTCACTGAGAAGCGGCACGCCTGCGAAGTCATCGCGACGTCTGTGCATGAGATCTTGCAAGACATGTTGTACCAGCTGGGGGAGAATTGGTTCAGGGCGGTGAGAGAGTGTATGTATATGCTTCAAAGTAATTTCACAAAACGGAAATTTGTAGATAGTATCGTCTACATCAAGTCTACATGAACCGGTTTTATCGACGCGATACCGACTGGGTGCTGTTCCGTAACGTCATAATATTTGGTAGGCCCAGGCATACCATCGTACCTGATTATTGGGGGAATTGATATAAGCATCCCCATATTGGAGTCGATAGTGGTCTGGCCACCAGACTAATTACTCGAACCCATGGCTGATATCACCTTGTCTAGTATCCGTTGGGAGTTATCGCACAGCCTCGCAACGCTTTCACCCCGCCTGTGATGGTGTCCCGTCGTCAAGTGCTGCGTGCACCTCGGGTCAACTGGCAGGAGCATCACTTGGAGGACCTCCCAAGCAAGGAGACACAGGTCAGATATCGGCAAACATAGTACGAAGTAGCATCGTGCACGTGCCCACGTTCGTATAAATAGTAAGGCATGGGGGAGCTAGGTATCAAACTACGCATCAAACCACCTCCCAACCTCAGACCCCTCCTGTGGTCCTGCGATCCTCTGGATGAAAGTGTTGGCATCATCGACTGAAAAACCGCATCGCTTGATCAGTGTCCTCCTCTGCTCGCCGTCACTGAGTTTCTTTTTGTAGCGAGGCGCCAGCAAAATGCGCATATGCAACGCTATCCGTGTCAACCAACTCACTCTGTTTTCCTTCCAAACACGGCCGCTCTGCTCCAAGATAAGCCGCCACATGATCCCCCTGGATTGCTCATACTTTTCAATGTATTGGTCTCTGCGACCGCGGGCGGCTGTGACACAAGCATGACCAAAGAACCTGAGGTCATACTTCGTGAAATGCCTTTCATTTTTTCCCCACCATTCGTCCATGTTGTCGTAATCCTCCAGATGGGTAATGGCGATGACGATAGGGATCTGGCGTTTGCACAGCACTTGTACGAAAAGGTTGTAAGTCTCCTGCGTCGTGTTTGAGATACGTCCAGCTTTCATGACGAACACGAGGAGATTGATGCCACCCGATCGCTCGAGTCTAGAAATGAGGTCGTGCGCATTGTAGATGGCCTCCAGGTATTCCTTTGTATCCATCTGGGCCTCGTGAAGACCGGCCGTGTCATGCAAGACGAACTCGATGTTGCCATAAGGCACGGTGTACTCTTCTGACTTGAGCGTACAGCTTCCTGCGTCATGGGAAGTGGGGGCCCAGTCCCTGCCGATGATAAGATTAACGAGGGAGCTCTTCCCCACCCCGACATCGCCAAAAATTACGACGTTGCGCCGCTCAGAGATGGGGAGGTGATAGAGATTGCGACCTAAGGTTGACTGTTTTGTGGGGGGAGGGGGAGGCGACACGGGGCGAAGAGACAAGTTATCAGAGGCGGGACTGGAGCAAACGCTATCGGACTGCAAGATGGGATGGGAGAAAGACGACATGGGAAAGAGTCGTGAAGTGGAGAGGATAGATGTGGGGTGTAGTACAAGTTACTGTGTTCCTGCACGGAGGCTGGCTACTATGAGGAATTGGCTGTCCATAAGTCCTTTATGTATACGGTAGCAACCCACGCGACGCAATGCACCAGCTTCCGTGGACAATGCCTTGACGCTCCGCTAGTCCCGTAACGAAGATTTGAAGATTCGATGAGCGTTCATCCTGTCAGGGACCATCAATCAAATGATGGACGGTATCTAGTAATTACAGACTCACGACGTGTCGCATGTTCACAACGTACCACACCATGCATTTGAGCGACCGTACCCGGGCCGGAAGGAAAGCTACACATGCTGTATTGGCGAGCATCGAGGTGCGGTACTAAGAATGAACCAAAAGTATGAACGGGCTGTGCTCCAACAGAAAGCAACAAAGATTAGATGTGTCGGCAACTGTGAGGCCTGGGGGCTCTGGCCTTGTCTCGTACTCGACTAAGGCATCTCCGTGCTTAGGCCTAAGCTCAAATTCAGATCTCGAAGAGAACCAGCTTAAGTTTTCAGATTGTGGTACTTAGTGACAACTGACAACTTTAGCCATTACAGCGATTTTCAGAGCGGTTCGGCAGGGTAGGACCCTGGACGCGTCTGGGTGGGTGCTACCATCCTGCTCCTTTCAAGATGGCGGCATCATCAGTGTGAAGAAACAGTTTGTTTACAGGGCTTCTGTAAAAAAATCGGCATCGTATACAACCCTCGTGTGTACTCCTACACCATTGGGCGTTGTCCATGGCGGATATCGCACTCTTTCAAAATGTAATTCGTCACCGCAATATGATATATCTGGATGAACGTTTGAGCCCCAACATGCACGAACTCTGAGAGAAGCGCCGAGTGTACGCTACAGCACCTAACAATACCCTTCCGCCTTTGGTGGGACAGCAAATGTAACGATTCTCCTGGCCGTATTATTCGGAGTGGGCGATGGTGATCAAGACACAGGTCACACAGGCCATCAAGTCCTACTCCCCGAGGCGTGACTTCAAATATCACTCTAGTACAACAATAGCTCCTTGTGACGCCATACTGAAGATGGCTACAAAGAGGATGCGAAGTGTTCAGTAGAACGATGTTTGGACTGACTTGCAATGGCGGCTCGTTGTTCTTCATCGATCGGAGCGGATCTTGATTGAACTTTTCCGGAGTTACTTTTATTATGTACTCAGGTCGCACCGTCATTTTCTTCGCTGAATCAAGCACCGCCGATCAGGGAGAATCTACAGTAGACTCAGCCTCGTTACGTGGAGTGCTATGACTTGTTGTGGCCTTCCCATCGAAATGAAGCATCGTGTTGCGGCTGCAGTATGTAGGCGCAGCCCCCACTAGCGCCCCCATTGCAAAAACTACCCAGCCTCGTGTTCAAGTTATTACCTCTGCGTGGTCTCGATATGAGGATCTGCTCCCAGCAGACATGATGTTGTTAATGAACACTTTCAAATCAATCACTTCATTTGCTCGCCACTGGCCGTGTGAGTGTGTTGTGGTTGGTCAAAATGCTCTTCAGCGAACCAAACGGAGTAAGTTTATTGCCAAGCCCCCCGCGGAGCAGTCCGCAGGCTGGCGAACATTTCTCATAGTTGCATCGCTTAGCGTAATCCGACTTCTAGATGAAGTACCAACCGACCACGTGTACTGACTCGTGTACGGCCTCGTTGCACAACTTCGTCCCAAATATGTCACACTAATCTCATACGGACTCCGCTCCACAGCAGTGAACTCGCCCATTTTTGCTTAAAGTGGGGCCGTTCGAGTTCGCACTGTTCTGAAATACACTGTGGGGATGGTACAAAACTGCGGACGAAGGTAAAGTTGAATAAAAGTCATGATACTGACGAGGCAAGAGAAACGGCGACTCACGAAGTATTGTGCCTTGCTGTGAGTCAATCGGGAAAGTTTACCACGCTTCTCGTTACGCCCAAACCTACTGCCGCCACCAAGGATGTCAGGTATAAATGTTGTCGATGAGTCACACCTATTTCATTGCCAATCTACATCCGTGGCCATGTCTGCGAAATTTTCGAACGTAAGCTTTGACCACATGATTATGAGAATGGGTTATGGATGTGTTCGTGGACAGGGCTTCACCCAAGAGTGCTCCACCCAAGGACAGGTCGATGATGCGGTCAAGAAATCAGACACTGGATGGTCAAACCCGGTAGCTCTCAGTGTCATTTTGTCCCTCTGAAATTAACAACCTTGCGGACCTCAGGCTCAGCTAGCGGTACACATGACGACTGAAGGACATAACCATGAGCGCCCCAAGCTCAAGGTGAGTCACCATCCGTCCTACCTCGACAGGCTTAAGTCTTAGAACAGGTTAGGGCAACGCTCTAGAGGTGGGAGACTTATCCCAATCACTTTGACCGAAAAGTTCATTTCTGTTTTCGGAGCAAGGGCCGAAATATCGTGATCTTTGGAAACAGCGGAGTCGGCAAAAGCTCTCTTATCAACATGCTCAATGGTCAGAGGATCGCGGAGACTTCCGACGGAGCCATTGGATGTACCTTCGAGAGTCGTCGATATTCAATGAGGATCTTCGGGGAGATGATCAACGTATGGGATACCGCTGGTCTCGATGAGGGTACTGAAGGTCGGGTCCCATCGCGTATAGCGGAGGACAACTTGTCCAAGCTACTTCATGAGCTACGGAATGCGGATGGCATTCACCTCCTCGTCTACTGTATTCGTGGTCCCAACGTTCTAAGGTCCCTGGCGAAGAACTACACCGTCTTTTACTCCGCGATATGCAGGAAGAAGGTTCCCATTGTAGTCGTGATAACGGGGCTGGAAAACTACCCTTCCAAGTCGGAGTCGATGGACGATTGGTGGATCAAAGGAAAGAGGGAATTGGCAAGATACAAGATGCGCTTTGACGACCACGCATGCGTTACGACCATGGACATGCAAAAGGCTGTTGGTACTGCACACGAAGAGCGCAGCATATTGTCACAGCAGTTACTCCGGGAGCTGATCATCAGACATTGTCACCGTGTTATCACTCGCCCCCTATCCGATACGGCTCTCTTTATCAAAACTGTCTTACAAGACTTTCGGTCGATGATGAAGTCTGGCTTCGAGATCGTGCAGTCCACTTCCATCGTCGTTTTCTGCCAGACCGATGTTCCGCTCTTCCAATCGGTTTCCTTAGGCGATTCTAGGCAATTGGTTTCTCAAACCAGTGGGCGTACGTTCGTCTTTCAGGAAGCTGGTGATCTTTCGGATCGTTACATCACCACGAAGGTTTCCAAAGGCGGTGCAGACCTGTTGATTTTTTCTGGGTCGCTATCAAGTGCTAATGTAGAGAGGTTACAGCGCTTTTACGTTCGCTGCGCCGGCGAAATCTGCCCCCTTCTGATCGTTACACACGACTCCACTTCTATCGATACATGGAAGGAACGGCTGGGTGCCCTTGGGATGGACGCCCATGTTGAACCCCTGTTCTCATCTTCCGCGGATGGATATCTGGGCCAGGTGGACTTCTTGCACCTTGTTGATGTACTTTGTCTGGTCAGGGGCGTCGAAAAAGCCCGCGCGGGCAACGTTTTCGGCTTCCTTCGACGCATCTTGAAGGGGACCGAGGTTCGTGGTCCGTACACTGTCTGACTTCCTTGGTCCTTCTTAGTCGATACGGGTCTATTATACCTTGCCCCTGTTATGCTGTTCCTACATCCTAGGTACTGTCCTGTTCGTTGTATGTCTTATATGCCTTGAATGTTTGTCTTTTGTATTTATTTCGGGCTGAAAGTGAAAGTTTGGTGAAGTTATTCAACGCAGACATCGCAGTACAAGACATACAATGACGTGATCCTACAGTTTGAGATAAGTTGTTTGCCTTGTATTGCTTAGCCCCGTTCTAACAACCAACGTACTTAGTTGTTCGCACCACGGCTGCCAGTACAAAAACAAACAACAGGGTCCTCGTACAGGGCCTGAGGATGCCGCTGAAGCATCTGTACGGTTCTTTTACGTTCCTAACACCATGTTCCAACGTGAATCAGTGGCATATAGTAATATGCTGTGTGTACAAGTGAACACGACGCTGGTTGCGTGGAGATCAGATGAAAAAAACCAGGCGTGTTTGCAGTGAGAACTGGAAGAGAGTGCAGTGGGGCCAGTGGGGAGTGCCCCACTGCCTGGTCACAAGTGCCTGGGGTTGCTTCCAACACCACGCGCGGAGACATGTGGGAGGATGTGTATTAGCGCCGTCGTGCCTCATGTACTTGCGACCGCTGCCAAGTGAGGAGTAGTCTCGGCTCCAGAATACTTCCGATATGATCGAAACGTTTTGGTCATTGGAGTATTCCGAAGCCCTAAACCTTTGGGACGACCAAAAACGGTTGACGCCGAGACTTGGTGAGGATGGTGGCTGGTGATGGTGCGATCAGAAGCTGGGCAGCATTTCCAAAGGGGACGCTAGTGGGGCTATGCCCAGACTGCACGAAGCTTCATTTGATCGACTGCACAACATTCTACAGGATCACAGCATTCCGTGCAACGAGGCTGAGCATGCGATACTCACCACCCGTACGTTATAGTGACTGGTGGTGTTGGATTCGTAGATGAAAAATGAGTGATCGTGCGGTCCATGACCATAGCTTTTGATTGCCAGGAGGTTACAGAAGTTTCGGTCTGCCTCTAAGATAATAACACCAAGAGTGCTTTCTTGTGGAGTTCCTGCCTGCGAGGAATGGGGGAGGATGCCAGTGCGCCATTGGCGCAACGGAACGAACCCTGTCCCCGCAACTCTACTCTACTATAGAGCTGACCGCGGCCCAATTACAAATGCCAATTTGGAAGTGGATGAACGCACCCCAGTCAGCAGGTTGTGCGACCCGATCTGTCAGTGAGGGCCAGGTCAATGTCACATTCAATATTACTTAGCTATGCTTGAAGGCTTAGTAGTGATGAATCACATGCTCTGCCCGTGTCCCACTCCCTGTCGCAAAAGTCGAGGAGCGGCGTGCGAGCTCCGGGTTTTAGCGTAAATGCGGAGTGTGCAGGCAGACCGTCGAGTTGTGGGGCGCCTAGAACGAGAATGCATGCACACGGAACCGATGGACAACGGCCCACATCCAATTCCCGTTCTCTATGAAAACACGGTCCGAGCAAAAACAATCCTGATCGGTTCATGACTGAGACAAATGCTGGATAGTCGTTTACCAATCGTTGAAATGAACATCCGCTGCGACAATTGTTTCCGTGCACTCACTTATGTACATTGCAAGCGAGAGCATCTCCGAATCTGAGGTAGTCCCAGGAATGAAGCCATCAACACTCAAGCGGACGCTTGTCGTGACGCACTACATTGTGACGCCCACTAAGTAGGTTGCCAAATTCAGCGCGAGAGTGGAACTAGAGATACGGCCGATACTCGGCAGAGACCTTGTTTACGCGTGTCGATGCAAAACACTCAGGTAGTTGAAGCTTGAAGCTTGAAGCATGCATATGTTATATGTATACATGTAAGTACAATGGTTTACAGTTTGCCAGGTGGCAGCGCCGACACCGACACCGACACCGACACCCAGGGGTATGGCCTCATCACAGGTGCAGGAATATCCACGAATGGACACCCGGCCATACTGACACCCGCACCACATGCAGGCATCCGCTCAATGTAGCTGATGACAAGCCGTGGAGGACACAGCTGTTGCATCCTCTACAAGTCATGATTGTCGTGGGCATACATTTGAGCATGGGCCACCGTCCCTTGGCCGCGCCCCCCCCGTCCTCGTCGCCGTCGTCATGGGGGAGGTGGCAGGCACGCCGTTGCGTTGCCCGCACCCCCTCGCCCTCTTCGTCGCGGTCGCGATGATGGTGGTGGGTACGCCGTTGCGTTTCCCGCGCCCCCTCGTCCTCCTCGTCGCGGCTGCGATGGTGGCAAGTCGTCGCGTTCCTGCGTTCCCGCACCCCCTCGTCCCCTTCGTCGTGGCCGCGGTGGCAGGCACGCCGTTGCGTTGCTCGCGCTTCCTCGTCCTCTTAATCGCGGCCGCGATGGTGGTAGTGGGCACGCCGTTGCTTTGCCCGCGCCTCCTTGCCCTCTTCGTCGTGGTCGCGGTGGTGGTGATGGGCACGCCATTGCGTTGCCCGTGCCCCTTCATCCTCGTCGCGGTCGGGTGGTGGTGGCAGGCGCGCCATTGCGTCGCCCACGCCCAGTCGCAGTGGCGTAGGGCGCACCGTCGCGTTGCTCGCGCCGTCCTCGTTGCAGTCGAGGTGGTGGTGGTGGGCACGTCATCACGTTACCCACACCCCTCGTCTTCCTCGTTGCGGTCGTGGTGGTGGTGGGCATGCCGCCGCGTTGCCCGCGCCACTCGTCCTCCTCGTCGCGATTGTGGTGACGGTGATGGGAACGCCGTTGTGTTGCCCGCGCCCATTATTGTCGCGGAGACGGTGGTGGTGGGTGTGCGCACGAAAGGGGTGGTGTATGCCCGACACGATGCGGAGTTCAGTGAGTGCGCGCGCGTGCGGTGGTGGTGCACAGTACTTCATGCAGCCGTCATGCC
>JBBPTV010000641.1:0-17440 GCA_038094275.1 Tubosaeta brunneosetosa | reverse complement strand
GTGAGAAATATCTAGTAAAGATGCTTGGGCAAGATTGTAATTATGTAGTTATACTCTTGTCATTAGCTACAAAACACCCATATTGTATCATAATGGGTGAATTATATACTGGAAATTATGGAAATTATCTAATATTTTGGGAAAATATCACAGAATATCAAAGGAGGCCTTTGGTTAGGACATAATATAAGATAATATCTAGAATGCTCATAATGCTTATATTATGAGGAAATATCTGATATTCTGGACTGATTATGAGATATTATCTCCTAATACCCATGGGGTGGTTTTTCTGATGACAAGTGACAGCAGCAAGGGACCCATGTATAGTACCCGTGAAATGTGAGACTTGTGGGTTGACGGGTGTGGGTATTAAGTGGGTATGGGCACGGGTTGAACCTTGGGGTTGCCTGCATCCATCTCTACTTATCACAAAGGAGAATGTCGCAATGACTTATCAGAGCATGCCCATAGGAAAGAAATTACAGAAAAGTTGTAGATAGGGAATGGCATGGGTAAGTACTACCAAGGGTAGAAACCAGTGTGGGAGCTACAACAATGTGCCTGCCACCACTGCACCACAATGCAGCTGATGGCACAGAAAGCACAACTGCATGCCACTCATCCACATGGGTGTGACATAGGGGATGCAACCATGTGCCCCCCACCAAGTCCATGACAATGCTGAGGATGTGGGAAGGAAGCACAATCGTGTGCATACCCACAACATAGGTGATAGATTGGTGATAGAGCTGCACCAGCACAGCATTCCAACCACCGCTGGACCACATTAATAACACCAATGGCATGGGAAGCACAATGGCACGCCTCCCAGCCAATGATGACAAGGGCAGGGCTAGTGCAATGGCACACTATGATGACAATGAGGGCACTAGACCACAAGACCAGAAGGAGGGTAGGCCCAGCACAATGGCAATTGGCAAAGCAGTGGGTTAGCATCCTGACCACTGGAAGATGATGATGATGAGGGTGGAAGTGGAACCAACCACCACATGATAATGATAAGGCCAGATGTGGCACAACAACATGGCTACTGCCACTGCATGACGACAATGACAACGAGACCAGTGCAATAGTATACCAACCACTGAATGATGAGGAGGAGGGCAGGGATAGTGATTGCTTTTGTCAGCTGGAGAGGACAAGGTGCACAGCGCACCATGAACCTTTTGAAGCAAGGTAAGTTTTTCTCAGTTGTGGCAGTGCCCAACTCATATAGCTGTCGGCCATTGCCCAAAGTGGTGTTCTGGCAATGTCTGGTGAGTTATCCCACAGCCTGAACGGTGGACGTAGCAAAAAAGGTAGCATGGTAAATTCCGAAAAATGTATATGTAAGCTATCCAAATATAGATATATGCATTCTAAAAGAGGAAGGTGTTTCAGTGGTGAGTTGGTTCCCACGAATTATCGGGGTGAGAGAAACCTTGTCAAGCAAGGTAATTCAGATTCAGTGATGTGGAAGTGAAGACTATTGCCCACTAGCCAGCCTCTTGTTGCCTTGACCATATGAGCCAGAATGCTTGAAACACCCACAAGTCTCCTTGCAAAAATGGTGGACAGGTTATGAAGCTCAACTTGCCCTCTCACCAAATGTTTTTGAACTCACTGTCATGTTGACATATTCATGCTGGGCCCTCATTGACTCAATCATGCATTGGCATACTCTGTCACTTGGATGGTACACACTCTGTGGCAGGGTGTTGGTACAAATGCACTAGAAGAGTTGCCAAAAATTTCTACCTACTACACTAGGTGCTATGTATGCACAAAAATTTGGAATGTGCCATGATCATGGAGTTAACAGCATCAAGCCTAGCCTTTCTTTTTTGTGAGCCACACAGCTTTATTGGCTGTGTGGATAATCTTCACTGCAGGACCTGATCATCTATAATGCGAAGCATACTCAAGAGAGTGTTTGACTTAACCCAAGAGAGGCAGATGCTCACAAAGAGGTACCACAGCGTCTCTCCTAGCAAGCTAAGTGTGAACCAAAGACAGAGGATGAAGGACAATGATGAGGGAGCACACGAGTCTCGAGAATTGCTTGAGGACAAAGAATAAGTATGACTGAGATTGTAGATTCAGAGTAAAGAAACCACAAGTACACAACAATTGGTATATAAATGATTCTATCGTGAGAAGATAGAATGTAAAAGAACTTCATGGAATGTGGGGACACTAAGCTGTCATGAGAGAGATGACTGCAGAGGTTATCGTCCAATAGAATCAAGGAGAACAAGAAAGAAATATGAGACTAGCTTGAGACATCCCAATGATGAAGAGATAGTGTTTGTAAACGTAGCAGAACATAAGTGGAAGAACTGCAATAGGACGAAGGACATAAAGTAAGAGGACAGAGCAGAAAAGGAAGAAAATTGTAACATCAGCAGGTCACACCAGAATCTGATAGTATCTTGCATAGTTTGTGGTAACTATCATTACCCCTCTTGCAGGATTCACCATACATAGTGCACAGCGCACTGCAATGTAACCATGTTACTCATTTGCAAGGTGTGACAATGTGATGTTGATACTGTCTTGCAACTTGGTCCTGCAAACATACAGTACTCTGGCAACGACACATCTTGTGATGCAACAATGACTGAAGTACTGATTCTTAGATCTAGGCCCAGCAAGCATACAAACATCAGGCGGCATAACCCTGATTCCTCACCATGTTGTGAGACCTGAGGCCTGATGTGCCAGACAAGTCTACGATTACAAACATCAGCTGGAGCGACAACACTGATCCCTTGTTGTGTTGTGAAACCGACAAACCGGTCCTTTGCTATGTTGCAAGACCCAACAAGCATGCAAGCACCTTGCAATGTGGTGTTGATCCATTGCCATGTTGCAAGACCTGACAAGCATACATGCTTTTTGTGGCAGCGACACTGATCCTTTGCCATGTTGCAAGACTCCCCATGCCTACAGACATCTTGTGTTAACAATGCCTGGGATCCCTCACCATGTTGCAAGACCCAGTGAGCTCACATTGTTGCATCACATTTTGCAATGCGGCACCATCATCTACATTGCAAGACCTAAGCCATCCGACGAGCTGGGAACACGGCGCCTGTCTTCACACTGAGCTTGCAATATGCAATGTCTCTCCCATCTTGCTGAGATACATTAGGATTTGGGGCTATGATAGCAGCATGTCCCCATCCCTTATATTAACTACATACTATTGTCAGAACCGGTCCTCCTTGCTCCTGATTAGGGGTCAGGGGGTTGGAGATGCGGAGATGCAGAGGTGTGGAGGTGTGGAGGGGTGGGTCTTGGCACAGGACTTATGTGTCGCGCCCTTGTGTAGGTTCAGGACCCTTTAGGAGCGGAGGTCAGGAGTTAGGAGTTGGGAGATGAGGAGGAGTTCAGGAGTTCAGAAGTTAAGGGGATCAGGAGTTCGGAGGAGTTCTAGTTGATATTCTGACTAAAGTACAACACTGTACACTACAGAATATTTATACTACGGAGATACATAGGATTTACTACGGATTGATAATACAGAATGTTCGATGACTAAAATAATGAGTAAGACAGAGGAAGAGATAAACGAGAGCCGGAGCTGTGCACTGGGTATACAGATGACTGGAGTGGTGCGCAGTTTTGTTACATAAGCAAATCTATACTAAATGAGGTAAGGTCATATGGTCCGGAAGTCAGGTGATGCGTATCTGAGGAGATTGCACTGGAGATGGTCTGGAGTAGACCGGAGTTGACAGGAGTTGGACAGCATATGACAACTATCTGTCAAAGTATAACTCCGGACAACTCCGGAGTTCGTACAGAGACCAACTCTGGTCCTCTTTCGCTCATTTTTTTATTCTACCTCTTTCAGACTTACATATACCCATTATAGTATAGTCTTACCTCATGTCGATCGCTTGGTGGCGCTCCTACTCCCTCCGAACACGCGCTGCTGCACTCTTTGTTATTTCCCAAAGCAGTGCGCCTAGTTTTGCCTATTCTGTTCTGGACTTTTCCGGAGTTTAGCGAGCGCGTATCCTCGTCACTATTTAACCCTTTCGACTTCCTCGTCTCACCTCAGTTGTGCTCAGTACTTGTGGCACATTCTGAGGTGAGACATTGCTTGATTCTTAGTACTTTGTATTTACTTTACCTTAGTTGGGCATTGCTGCCCCTATTTAGGTGAATATCAGTTGTGCTTAGTACTTGTGGCACATTCTAAGTTGGGCATTGCCGCCCCTATTTAGATACTTTAACAGGTTATGAGCCCTGCTAGCGCACACTAGCACTATACTCCATGACCTCGCACAACTCCGCTTGCACAGCGTAATCATCACCACATCTCCGATGCCCTCCGAAACCTCCTTGATCGCAGAATGCCCCATTCTACTTGGACCGGAAAATTTCCAAGTATGGAAACTATGCATCTCTGCCAAACTCCAAAGGGAAAAGGTCCTCGGAGTCGTACTCAGTTCAGACATCTGCCCAACCACTGGTGCCTCCGTCTCCGCCTCCGCTAAGCCCCAAAGCTCCGCCTCCATCACCATCAGCTCAGGAGACAAAGTCCGAAAATGGACCGAGCGGGACGAAAAAGCACACGGCATCATCCAGGATCACATCTGTGACGTGATCCTTCTCCGAATGGAGTCCTATACCTCCGCTAAAGACCTGTACGACGCACTCCTGGAACTCTACCAGAAGTCGGACCTTCCCTCCGCCTACCACTCCTATTGCCAATTGTTCGCATCAGAGTGGGACGGAAAATCCGACGTCTCTGAGCATATCGCATCCATTTGTACACTGGAGACCCGACTAGCGGGAATGAAGTACGTTGTCGACCCCAAAATCCTCACGTTCATCCTTCTCCATTCGCTCCCCAAAACTCCAGAGTGGAGCACCTTCGCGTCATCGGTCATCAACACCATCGACGAGAGCAAGCTCACTTTCAACTCCGTTGAAATCCACATTCTCTCCAAAAACGCTAGACTAAAGCTCTCCGCCAAACCCGACTCCGCTCACTCCGCAAACGTCAAAGGAGAACGGAAGAAGAAAAACACAAAGCATTGCGAGTACCACCAGACTAGTGGACATAGTATGGAGGAATGCCGAAGTTCTAAGTGGTGGCCACAGGAGCTTAAGGAGAAGTACAAAAAGGAGAAAGCAAATGCAGCAGAAGGAGATCCAAATCCGGACGATAAACCACCGGACAAGACGAACGTAGCTAGTGCTCATGTAGATCGTGCCCTATACAAACGCATTCAGGCCTACATCTCGTCCGATCCCAAAAATTCGCTGGAGGAGACCATTATCATCGACTCCGGAGCAACATCGCACATGGTACCTCATTGAAATTGGTTCTCCATGTACTCCGGACTCTCCCCTGCACGTCCAGTTCAATTCAGCGACAACTCCGTTGTACACACAATTGGAATAGGAACAGTAATCCTCCGCTCAAACGCCGACAAACACTGCTATGAGATCACCCTCAGCGATGTCCTACATGTACCGGAGTTCACACTATCGCTGATCTCCGTACCCAAGCTGTCCAAATTAGGATTCTGTACATTATTCCCAGGGACATCAAACTCCTGTTCTGTAAGAAAAGGATGTCGCACTGTCATGCTCGGACATCACAAAAATGGGCTGTATCATGCTGCAGTAACTCCAACATGTACTCTGGATTCCAGTCTCATCTCCATCAACATAAACACTTTGCACCGCCGACTAGGACACATCTCCGTACCACGAATTCAGACAATGGTACGAAAAGGTCAACTACAGGGCATCGACAAACTTACCGGAACACCGGAGTTCTGTGAACCATGTACCATTGGGAAACTAAAGAAACTACCCTTCAAATCGCATGAGTACCCATGCACCTCAGCTCCTTTACAAATGGTACACATGGACGTCGGAGGTCCGATATCTCCGAAATCCCATGAGGGCTACAGGTACTGGCTCCTAATTGTCGATGACTATAGTCGATTCCCGTGGATATATTTTCTCAAGCACAAAAGTGATGTCCGTGACACCTATCTCCGATGGAAGTCCGACGTCCAAAAACTTCCTCCGCACAGAAATCACCACAGAATGTTTCTCAGACCTACATGTCCAGTTTATCTGAAGTGACGGGGGGAGCGAGTACACAAATAAAGATTTCAAAGATGTACTCAGGAGCGAAGGTACACTCTTAGAAACCTCCACACCATACACTCCGGAACAAAACGGACTAGCTGAACGCATGAACCAAACACTGTCACTCCTCGCCAACTCCATGCTCGAGGACTCAAAACTTCTGAAGTCCTTTTGGACAGATGCCATGTCCACTGCTGCATACATCTCTGCCTGGAGTCCGACCTCTGCCTTAAATGGAGACACACCATACCATGTGATATTCAAGCGACCGGTCGACTCCACTCTGTTCCGGCCTTTCGGATGCATCGGATATGCCTTAATCCCAAAAGAGCAGCGAAAAGGAAAGTTCCGAGCCCACGGACGAAAGTGTGTCATGCTTGGCTACACACACGGACAGCAAGCATACAAACTCCTAGATCTAGAGCACTGGACCATCATTTCCAGTCGACATGTCACTTTTGACAAAACCAACACCATCTCCGACTCCGAAGCTACCCCTTGGATTTGTGCATCCGAGGATCAGTGGGAGGGACTCAACACCCATCCAGTATGGACATCCGAAACAACTCTGGATGAGGAGGACGAGGAGCAAGCCGCAACACCCCCTCCAGCTTCAGTGGGAGACATTCACGACCCAGATGAAGTCCTCGATTTAGCGGACAAACTCAGCCAACTCCACCTCCAACCTCCAACTCCTGAAGCAACTCTGTCACAAACTCCGGTGCATCCTCCTGCACAAATGGTCGGAGGAGTTTGCAGGGGGAGTCGTGCGTGAAAACCCGCAAACAGAAACCAGGATTACCAACGCACCTTGAACAAGGAAGCACAACGGAAACAGGGGGGTCATGAAGACTCCGCCGAAGAAGCTGAGATCGAAGACACTCTGGAACCCATGGAGTCCGATGAAGAAACCTCCGATGAAACCCCTGACGTGCCAGGAGCCTTCTGTAGCTCTGACCAACTCCATGATTACATCTTCGCCGGAATTGCCCATGGACCTACGGAAGAGAACCTCCCAAAGACCATAAAAGAAGCGTACAAACGACCGGACGCAGATAAATGGAGATCCGCAGTGGAGGAAGAGCTCCTCAGCCTTAACGCGAACCATGTATACGAGACAGTTCTGCTCCCCACTGGAATAACTCCGATCACTTCCAAACCTGTCTTCCGAATTAAACGCAATGAGAATGGAGACATGGACCAATATAAAGTCTGGATTGTTGCGCAGGGCTTCACCCAAAAGGAAGATGTAGATTACAAAGAGGTATTTGCTCCGGTCACAAACCTCAACTCCGTATGGACCATCGTAGCCCTGGCAGCAAAATACAATCTGGAGTTGGATCAAATGGACGTCTCCACCGCATATCTAAACGGAGAACTGGAAGAAGAGCTGTACCTCCTTCCTCCGGAGGGAGTACCCATTCAGCCCGGATATTGTTGGCGACTTCAGAGATCGTTGTATGGACTCAAACAAGCAGGCTGGACATGGAACAAGACCCTGGACAAAAAGTTAGGAGAACTCGGCTTCACAAAACTGAACGCAGAAACATGTCTCTACGTCCTCTGAAAACAGAATCAGGTCTGTTTTCTCGTAGTATATGTCGACGATCTACTCCTTGCTGCCAGCATGCGGAGTTTCATGAACTCCGTAAAATCGTCATTATTGTCCACCTTTAAAATGCACGACCTCAGGGAAGCCAAATTCATCTTAGGTGTTGAAGTCTGACGCAACCGAAAGCTCCGCACCATATCCTTATTGCAAACCCAGTATGCACAAACTGTTCTCCAGCACACTGGAATGACAAACTCTGCTCCATGCCAATCACCTATGCTCCACGGCCTGTCGTTGTCCGCAAACGATCCGGAGGATGACTCCACAGTATCGGAGATGACCATCAACAGAACTAAGGTGTCGTACCTAACGGTCATAGGCTCACTCATGTACCTCATGATGGGAATGTGACCGGACCTCGCATACTCCGTCGGAACTCTCAGCCGTTTCAGCTCCGCTCCCAAAAGATGCCATTGGAACGCCACAAAATGTGTACTTCGCTACCTCCGAGGCACCACAGACATGGAACTCCGGTTTGACGGAAATGAAGTGTCATTGGACATGGATTTTCACAGTTTTTCAGATGCTGGATGGTCGCAAAACCTGGATAACTCCAGATCTGTTTCCGGATATGTCTTCATCAGTAACCGGGGCGCCATCTCCTGGTCCAGCAAACTGCAAAGCATGGTCGCCCTGTCTTCTACCAAATCGGAGTACATTGGACTTAGCAATGCTGGACAACACCTCGCATGGCTTCGAACTTTTTTTGAAGAAATCGGACATCTGCAGACTAGACTGACCACACTTCACTGCGACAATCAAGCCGCTATCATCCTATGCTGGGACCCGCAGTTCCGCGCTTGGACAAAGCACATCCAACGGAAATACCACTTCATCCGGGATGACTTGGTTGGAAAGGGGGAGGCCATGGTCCAGTACGTCCCTACCGGAGATATGGTAGCTGACATTCTCACAAAACCTCTGCCTCGTGAACAACATTGGAAGTTCGTAAGGGCCATGGGCCTGCGGCTGCGCTCGAGTGGGAGTGTCAAAGTATAACTCCAGACAACTCTGGAGTTTGTACAGAGACCAACTCCGGTCCTCTTTCACTCATTTTTTATTCTACCTCTTTCAGACTTACACATACCCATTATAGTATAGTCTTACCTTGTGTTGATCGCTTGGTGGCACTCCTACTCCCTCTGAACACGCGCTGCTGCGCTCTTTGTTATTTCCCGAAGCAGCACGCCTAGTTTTGCCTATTCTGTTCCGAACTTTTCCGGAGTTTAGCGAGTGTGTATCCTCGTCACTATTTAACCCTTTCAACTTCCTCGTCTCACCTCAGTTGTGCTCAGTACTTGTGGCACATTCTGAGGTGAGACATTGCTTGATTCTTAGTACTTTGTATTTACTTTACCTTAGTTGGGTATTGCTGCCCCTATTTAGGTGAATATCAGTTGTGCTCAGTACTTGTGGCACATTCTGAGTTGGGCATTGCTGCCCCTATTTAGATACTTTAACACTATCAACTGTACTGGCTCTGCCACCAATTTCAATGTACCTTTGCATATCCTGCCAGATGTGTGCAAAATGCCCTGCCAAGTTACCTCTGAGTGCTGCCTGTCATAATGCATATGCCCTTAAGCCTTCTGCAAGTGCTGGATTGTCTGTTGTAATGAGGGATTGCCTCACCAACCACCACTTCGACTGCCACTGAAGGAATTGAAGAACACGACATTGTTCTTCTACCAATAGCTCAACCTCCTCTGCCCAATGATGGGCATGGGCATGGGCTTTTAACCACTTGATGCAGATAACTGGATGTATGGCAGGTCAGGACAAGTGATGAGCAAGCAGACTGTCATACTGTCAAGCTCATCCTCCCTATCAGCTGTCATCAGGCATATGTCTTCATTGGTCAGAGAGTGAAATGTGTTTTGCCAATCAGTCTTGCCCAATAGTGGTGACAGTGTAACCATGGCTTTTTGGGCATAGTGGTACTTTGTGGCAGTGGCCTTCACCTTAGAATCTACTGCTTTCAGAGAGTTGTGAGCACGTGTGTTAGCACCCTGTTCACGTAGGAAACAATCTATGAAGTGTAGCATATATGATCGGGTCTGTAATGCCTGGTGAAGTTCTGTAAGTGCATCATGTGCTTGACTGCAGTGGAGACTCCATTTGATGTCTTGAAATTTGGTACTCAGTGAAACCTGAGGCAGAAGAGAGGATGGGAGCCAGAGATGAAAGTCTTCTGGCTTCTGGATCATTAGAGAGTTAACTGGCTCCAGGGCTTGAAGTGACGCAACAGTTGGAATATACAGGGTTTGAACAGTGGTCCATATGTTGATGTGTTTCATGAGGCCATTGCTGCATAATTGCAGCCTTGTGTTTTGCTGGTCTGTATCATGCAAACCAAGTTCTTCGGCATTGTCATGCAATTTCCATCTTTGGAAATGTTAGGCTGATGGATAGTTAATAAATGAGAAAATTCACTGTTGTTCTTCCAATTCCAGCCCTGTGCTGATCAGAACACTCAGAGACATGTCAGTGTGAATAGGCAGTACGTCCGAAGTAGTGGCTTCAATAGCTTCATCTCTTGCAAGATGGCATATGCTCACCTGCGTGATCACTAGCACATAAGATTGGTTGACAGATTGGTTGACTGAAATGTACATACTGTTAGGCTTGATCTCAAATGGGTTAGGCTGTGACATGTTGTTCTCCCATGCTTCTACCTGCTCTCTCCATTTAGCTAAATGATCACCATATTGCCCAGCAAGAGAGTGCTCAAATTCTTCCAAATCTTCTTGATGTTCATTTCAGTCAGGGACAGCTTTGATAAGCTTACAAAAGATAGTGGTTCCTGGGTTTAGGGTTGTTACTGTCTCACATGACAGATCAAACTTTGTGTTACTTACCCATACCAATGAATTTTTTCCAATTACTATCCCCAATGAGATCGTCGAGAGTGTCACATTGATGCCCAGGCCCCATTTCTTTTGTGCTAGAAGCAACAGCATTCAATGTTGACCAGGCACATTCAGGTGCTTTGCCGTCTGTTCGAGTGGTGCCCTTGACAAGTTAAATGAGTACTTCCATTGACATTCTGAAACATGGGCAGGGAGGTGGAATTTCAGAACGAATGGCATAATCTTCTTGTCCTGATAAGGTAGGTGGAGAGGATGAGGAATTACTGTTTCCATGTGCTGCCACAAATGCTGCATCCATTGGCAGGCAATATCATATGATATGTTAAGTGCCTTGATGGGGCTATTGCAAACTGCCGAGAAGAATATATAATCCATATTGACATATCTGGAATGCCAAGTCAGGAAGTGGTCTTGAGTGATCTTGAGAGAACTCACCGTTCACCCTTTTGTTGGTCACCTACAGTGCCAGGTAGCTTCATTTCGTGTCGGGCACAGCAGACACTGCTGACTCCGGTGGAAGCAAGTCTGACTGATGACTTGGTGTCTGCATTGTTAACCGTGGTATGGCTTGCATAGGTACTTTTCTGGAATAGGTGTCAATTATATTGAGGTTGATTAAAAGAAGACAAACTTCCTGCTGTGTATCAGAATGTTTTGAAATGTATGACTTGTATGCTGACTTTTCAATGAAATATGCCCATCCTTGGCTGAGACTAGGATTGGTCGTGTCCTTTGACACTGACCTACGCTTGAGATGGAAGTTGGTGTCAATCACCACAAAAAGAGCATAAAGCCACCTGGATGGAAACAGAGATAAGGAGTTGAAAGGATACAAATGAACAACCCACTCCTTATCTTTGGCGATCTTGTCCCAGCCTTCAGGAAGATTCTTTCCAGGATGTGAGCATGCAGGGCAGAGCACACAACACTTGCCTTCCTGGGTGCCCTTTGGACTGGAGGGATCATGGCTGTGACCACACCTCTTCAGCATTTTGAGGTAATGCCATTCACGAACAATCCGCATAAATTGTTCATAATGATTCTGTGGATAACAACTTTAGCATTAGCCAGTTCAACAGACAGATACCTGAGCTACCTTTGTGGGAGATAACCCCGTGTTGTTGGTATGACGAGTAAGTGAGCTGTAAAAATGATAGGTGGATACCTTTGACTTGAGTGAGAGAAGGTGGTATTCTTCAAGGACTCTGAATGTAGCCACTGTGCATGGCTTGTCTGTACTTGTGGGGAACAACTGGAAATGCAGGAGCTGCTGGCTTACAGTACCAGTGGACTTGCAGCCACAAAAATGGAGCATCACCGGATAGATACTGTTGCTATCAATGATGACAAAGTTATCTGAGTAAGGGATTTTAGGCAAACAGCACGATTCCTTGGTGTCGTGCCCAAGCTGTACCATTAACCTGAGATGTTTGAGTGAAATTCGAGTCCAGTAGGAGCCAGTCCATTCCTAAGTGCAAGATGTCTGATGGTAATCATTGTTTGTCACACAACACTCACCTTCACTATGTGTAGTGGTTGGGTTTCATGCCTCGTCAGAAGGCAGTATCTGTAACATAAATCAATGGTTAGACAGTTGTCACAGCAGTAAAGTGCCAGATTATTTTTGCAGATGAAACACATGGTCACACCATGCCGGCCTTCCAAGTGGATTAGTTCATGGAGGAAACTATTGTTAAAGTATCTAAATAAGGGCAGCAATTGCCCAACTCAGACTGTGCTGCAAGTACAGAGCACAACTATATTCACCTAAATAAGGGCAGCAATTGCCCAACTAAGGTAGGGTAAATACAAGATATCAAATGATCAGAAGAGGTCTCACCTCAGACTGTGCTGCAAGTACAGAGCACAACTGAGGTGAGAGGGAGGAATTGAAAAGAATTAAATAGTGTCGAAGACAAGCGTGCACTTAGCTCCGGGAAACTCTGGAGTGGAA
The DNA here is from genome assembly GCA_038094275.1 of Tubosaeta brunneosetosa. Classification (NCBI taxonomy): domain Eukaryota; kingdom Fungi; phylum Basidiomycota; class Agaricomycetes; order Boletales; family Boletaceae; genus Tubosaeta; species Tubosaeta brunneosetosa. Next base: position 4,878 of record JBBPTV010000641.1, on the reverse strand, counting down.
TAGGTGAAAATAGGCATGCTGGATCAGGGAACATGAAAGGTGCAGTAGCGCGTGTTCGGAGGGACTAGGAGTGCCACCAAGCGAATGGCATGAGGTATGACTATACTATAATGGGCATAAGTAAGTCCGAAAGCGGTAGAATGAGAAATGAGAGAGAAATGGCTGGAGTTGGTGCATGTATAACTCTAGAGTTGTCTGGAGGTCATACTTTGACACTCCCACTCGAGTGCAGTCGTAGACCCATAGCCCTTATGAACTTCCAATGTTGCTCATGAGGTAGTGGCTTAGTGAGGATATCAGCTACCATGTCTCCGGTAGGGATGTACTGCACCACAGCTTCTCCTTTTCCGACCAAGTCATCTTGGACAAAGTGGTATTTCCATTGGATATGTTTTGTCCGAGCACGGAATTGCAGGCCCTGGCATAAGATGATTGTGGCTTGGTTGTTGCAATGAAGTATAGTTGGTCCGGTCTGTGGATGTCCGATCTCTTCAAAAAAGGTCCAAAGCCATGCAAGGTGTTGTCCCACGTTGCTGAGTCCGATGTACTCCGATTCGGTTGAGGATAGGGCAACCATACTCTGCAGTTTGCTCGACCAGGAGATGGCACTTCAATTGCTTATGAAAACGTATCTGGAGATGGGCCTGGAGTTGTCGGGGTTTTGTGACCATCCGGTGTCTGAGAAACCATGGAAGTCCATGTCCAGTGACACTTCATTTCCATCAAATTGAAGTTCCATGTCTGTGGTACCTCGGACATAATGGAGAACACGTTTTGTGGCATTCCAATGACAGTTTTTTGGGGGCAGAACTAAAACGACTGAGGGTTCCGACGGAATATGCAAGGTCCAGTCGTGTTCCCATCATGAGGTACATGAGTGAACCTATCACCATTAGGTACAACACTTTTATTCTGTTGATGACCATCTCCGGTATTGTGGAATTGTCCTCCGGATCGTTTGCAGGTAGCAACAGGCCATGGAGCATAGGAGATTGGCATGGAGCGGAGTTAGCCATTCCGGTGCGCTGGAGAACAGTCTGTGCATATTGGGTTTGTGACAAGGAGATGGTATGAAGCTTTTGGTTATGTCAGACTTCAACTCCTAGGATGAATTTCGCTTCTCCGAGGTCGTGCATTTTGAAAGTGGATGATAGTGACAATTTGATGGAGTTCATGAAGTTTCATGTGCTGGCGGCAAGGAGCAGATCATCGACGTACACAACTAGGAAGCAGACCTGATTTTGTTTTCGGAGGACATAAAGGCATGTCTCCGTGTTTAGTTTGGTGAAGCCGAGTTCTCCTAATTTTTTGTCTAGCATTTTGTTCCATGTCTGGCCTGCCTGCTTAAGTCTGTACAGCAATCTCCGAAGTCACCAACAGTATCTGGGTTGGATGGGTACTCCTTCCGGAGGTAGGAGGTACAGTTCCTCTTCAAGTTCTCTGTTCAGGTACGTGGTAGAGACATCCATTTGGTCCAACTCCAGATTGTATTTTGCAGCCAGGGCCACGATGGTCCGTACGGAGTCGAGGTTTGTGACTGGAGTGAATACCTCTTTATAATCTATGCCTTCCTTTTGGGTGAAGCCCCGCACAACGATCCGGACTTTATATTGGTCCACGTCTCCATTTTCATTGCGTTTGATCCAGAAAATGGGCTTGGAGGTAATCGGAGTTACTCTGGTGGGGAGTGGGACTGTTTTGTATACATGGTTAGCATTGAGGCTAAGGAGCTCTTCCTCCACCGTGGATCTCCATTTGTCTGCATCCAGATGTTGGTAGGCTTCTTTTATGGTCTTTGGGAGGTTTTCTTCCATAGGTCCATGGGCGAATCTGGTGAAGATGTGGTCGTGGAGTTGGTCAGAGCTGCAGAAGGCTCCAGGCATGTCAGGAGTTTCATCAGAGGTTTCTTCATCAGACTCCATAGGTTTCAGAGTGTCTTCAATCTCAGCTTCTTCAGCAGAGTCTTCATGACCCCCTCATTTCCATTGCACTTCCTCGTCTAAGGTGCATTGGTAGTCCTGGTTTTTGTTTGCAGGTTTTCGCGCATGGCTTCCCCTGTGAACTCCTCCGACCATTTGTGCAGGAGGATGCACTGGAGTTTGTGATGGAGTTGGTTTAGGAGTTGGAGGTTGGAGGTGGAGTTGGCTGAGCTTGTCTGCTAGATCAAGAACTTCATCTGGGTCGTGAATGTCTCCCACTGGAGCTGGAGGGGGTGTCATGGTTTGTTTGTTGTCCTCCTCATCTGGAGTTGTTTCGGATATCCATACTGGATGGGTGTTGAGTCCCTCCCACTGATTCTTGGATGCACAAATCCAAGGAGTAGCTTCAGAGTCAGAGATGGTGTTGGTTTCGTCGAAGGTGACATGTCAACTGGAGATGATGGTCCGATGTTCTAGGTCTAGAAGTTTGTATGCTTGCTGTCCATGTGTGTAGCCAAGCATGATACACTTTCGTCCGTGAGCTCGGAATTTTCCTTTTCACTGCTCTTTTGGGATTAAGGCATATCTGATGCATCCAAAAGGCCAGAAAAGAGTGGAGTCGACCAGTCACTTGAATATTGTGTGGTATGGTGTGTCTCTGTTCAAGGCAGAGGTTGGACTCTGGGTGGAGATGTATGTAGCAGTGGACATGGTGTCTGTCCAAAAGGACTTTGGAAGTTTCGAGTCCTTGAGCATGGAGTTTGCGAGGAGTGACAGTGTTTGGTTTATGCGTTCGGCCAGTCCGTTTTGTTCCAGAGTGTATGGTGCAGAGGTTTCTAAGAATGTACCTTCGCTCCTGAGTACATCTTTGAAGTCTTTATTTGTGTACTCGCTCCCCCCGTCGCTTTGGATAAACTGGACATGCAGGTCTGAAAAGCATTCTATGGTGATTTCTGTGTGGAGGAAGTTTTGGACATCGGACTTCCAACGGAGATAGGTGTCACGGACATCGCTTTTGTGTTTAAGGAAATAGATCCACAGAAATCGACTGTAGTCATCAATGATTAGGAGCCAGTACCTGTAGCCCTCACGGGATTTCGGGGATATCGGACCTCTGATGTCTGTGTGTACCATTTGTAGAGGGACTGAGGTGCATGGGTGCTTGTGCGATTTAAAGGGTAGTTTCTTAAGTTTCCCAATGGTACATGGTTTGCAGAACTCTGGTGTTCCAGTGAGTTTGTCGATGCCCCATAGTTGGCCTTTTCATACCATTGTCTGAATTTGCAGTATGGAGATATGCCCTAATCGGCGGTGCAAAGTGTTTATGTCGACGGAGATGAGACTAGAATCTGGAGTGGATATCGGGGTTACTGCAGCATGATACAGTCCGTTTTTGTGATGTCTGAGCATGACAGTGCAACATCCTTTCCTTATGGAGCAGGAGTTTGACATCCCTGGGAATGATGTGCAGAATCCTAATTTCGACAGCTTGGGTATGGAGATCAAAGATAATGCGAACTCCAGTACGTGTAGGACATCGCTGAGGGTGATTTCATAATGGTGTTTGTCGACGCTTAAGCGGAGGATTACCATTCCTATTCCAATTGCGTGTATGACAGAGTTGTTACTGAATTGGACTGGATGTGCGGGGGAGAGTCCGGAGTATGTGGAGAACCAATTTTGGTGAGGTACCATGTGTAATGTTGCTCCAGAGTCAATAATAATGGTTTCCTCCAGTGAATTTTTGGGATTGGACAAGATATAGGCCTGAATGCGTTTGTATAAGGCACGATCTACATGGGCACTAGCTACATTTGTCTTGTCTGGTGGTTTAGTGTCCAGATTGGGATCTCCTTCTGCTGCATTCACTTTCTCCTTTTTGTACTTCTCCTTTAGCTCCTGTGGCCACCACTTCGAACTCTGGCATTCCTCCGTACTGTGTCCATTGGTTTGGTGGTATTCACAGTACTTTGCATTCTTCTTCTTTCACTCTCCTTTGGCATTGGCAAAGTTGGTGGAGTCAGTTTTTGTGGAGAGTTTTAGCCTCACATTTTCAGAGAGAATGTGGGTTTCGACAGAGTTGAAGGAGAGTTTGCTTTCGTCGATGGTGTTGATGACCAATGACGTGAAGGTACTCCACTCCGGGGTTTTGGGGAGCAAATGGAGAAGGATGAATGCAAGAATTTTGGGGTTGATGATGTATTTCATTCCCACTAGTCGGGTCTCCAGTGTATGAATGGATGTGATGTGCTTGGAGATGTCGGATTTTCTGTCCCACTCTGATGCGAACAATTGGCAATAGGAGTGGTAGGCGGAGGGAAGGTCCAACTTCTGGTAGAGTTCCAGGAGTGCATCGTATAGGTCTTTAGTGGAGGTATAGGACTCCGTCTGGAGAAGGATCGCATCACAGATGTGATCCTGGATGATGCTGTGTGCTTTTTTGTCCCGCTCGGTCCATTTTCGGACTTTGTCTTCTGAGCTGATGGTGACAGAGGCAGAGCTTTGGGGCTTAGTGGAGGTGGAGACGGAGGCACCAGTGGTTGGGCAGACATCTGAACCAAGTACGACTCCGAGGACCTTTTCCCTGCGGAGTTTGGCAGAGATGTGTAGTTTCCATACTTGGAAATTTTCCAGTCCAAGTAGAGTGGGGCATTCCACGATCAAGGAGTTTTCAGAGGGCATTAGAGATGTGGTGATGATTATGCTGTGCAAGTGGAGTTGTGTGAGGTCATAGAGTATTGTGCTAGTGTGCACTAGCAGGGCTCATAACCTGTTAAAGTATCTAAATAAGGGCAGCAATTGCCCAACTCAGACTATGCTGCAAGTACAGAGCACAACTATATTCACCTAAATAAGGGCAGCAATTGCCCAACTAAGGTAGGGTAAATACAAGGTATCAAATGATCAGAAGAGGTCTCACCTCAGACTGTGCTGCAAGTACAGAGCACAACTGAGGTGA
>JBBPTV010000640.1:0-13439 GCA_038094275.1 Tubosaeta brunneosetosa | reverse complement strand
AGCTGCCTACGAGACTCTGGCGAAGTGTGTGTCAAAACAGAAGTGCCTTCCGGCTAATGCAATGCGGCCGAGTCCGAGTGGCTCCATCAATGCGAAACATAGCATCATGTTAGTTCGACCTGCCGGCCTGTTCCTAGCTAATTCGAGAGCAGTAGTAGAAATAATTTGTTCACCAACAAAAGCCTCATGAAACGCGACCCAGGTATGACTCCAGTTCCCCCTGAGCACCGGTACAGTCCGGCACTTGCTTTACCCGGTGCTGTTCAGAACCAGATTTGGCTCACTCCGTCCTTTTCAAGACCATTCATCTGCGCCCATATCCTTATACGCTACTGAAAAATCACACGCTTGGCTTGCGGAGAGCGATATTCTGGACGCAAGTGCAGCTAGTCTTATTTTTAAATCACTTCTCTGGAATGTTGATGTATCAGTCCTATGGGTCGGGTCCCTGTCATGGTGACAGTTTCTGGGAAAATAGACCAGAAATGCTATGGAATGTTTCAAGGCCAACCAATCGGCCCAGTAGTGCATGATACGGTGCTACCCTAGAGCTCTTTTATTACTACGCCAACAACATTATTAGTAACTTATCCCGTGTCTGGTGCGTGGGCAACGGCGATGGAACTTGTTACACCATTGGACATGGAACCTGTAGGAACCTAATAGGTATTTGTTGAAGTTTCCGGATTAGCCAGGTCCTCGGGATCGCTTATGTACAGCCTCGTGGGTGGGCATCACATCGAACACATCTTTCAGATCAAGCGATTGAGTCTGCCATGTCTCCCTCCGTGACAGATATCATATGGCTCAAAGATGCCACCTACACCTTCACCAACGTCAAGTTCACCGATGCGGCCCTCACCCTATATCAAGACTCCCCATCTGGACCGATCACTGGGAAAGTATCACAGAACCCTCAGAATGTATGATATACAATCGTGTCATGATGTGGACATCACTTACGGATCCAGCAGTGGGTTGTAGAAAACCTTGGTAATAATGTGGTGAATATCCACAACGAAACTACTACCGCCTACGTGGTAGTGTCCACCGAGCTCCGGGTACGTCTAGCTTGAAAAGTCGCTGGTGGCTGACACCGACCTGGATTATTCGACAGGATATTGCACTCTCTGGTTCCCCTCTCAATTCATGGGATTGGGCCGTATTGCATTATCCCGGCACTCTTAACACATTCTAGTGCGTCTCTTCTATCTCTTTATTTGACGCCCAGCCCATCCGATTTCCATCAAGCTTCGCTTCTTTGGACGGCAAGTATACTTGGTACCTCACTGGCGACGACAATGCTGCGGTAATGTCTTTGCGTCAGGGAGGGCGACTGTTCTCATTACGGATCAGGTTGTTCTTGTGCCCGCTACCGATGACATCGACCAGGGATCACAGTGGATCGCAACCTTGGTATCTACGTAGGCCATGAACGGTCTATTCACGTTGCTCAGACGCCTTATCCTGATGCTTTATTCTCGATATGGATCATACCAGATGTAGCCGAGTGCTTCTGTTCACGAGTAGCAAGGATGTGTATGAAATGGATCGGGTAGAAAGCATCGTCTGTACTTACATAACTGCAACGAAAGTAAGACCGGGTGTCTTTATGCCAGGAAACTGCTTTTCTACAAAACTTGTGAATATGTTACCAGACGGCAGAACAGAGTGCAGACTTGGTCAGCGCCTTCTGTCAAAGGTCTATTGTTGAAGCGACAGTAAGCGCAAAAGGTCCGGGAAATAGGCCGCGGCCCGCGGAATGCACAACGTATGTGTAAACCAGCACCACCCACGACTTGCCACGAGGCAGTCTCAGGGGGCGAGAGCGTATTGGCCACACCCAACACGCGCTGTAAGTAAACGAGCCACACAAATTGAGAAAAACGGTCAACGGGATCCATGGGAATCAAACCAGCAGAGCTTGTCAATGACGTTACACGCGACCGACGTAACCCCTGCATACCCTAGGTAGTCATCGCGTGAAATGATGTCCATGCAACAAGTCAAGGCCAAGCGTGGATGCAGACCGCGCCAAGACGTTGTGGAATGACACCGCTGCGCTGTGCTTCATCCCCGCCCTTGTCTCCGCCCTTGCTACTTCAAACTTCGACACCTCGGGGCCACCGTATGGGGGATTTCCATCTCATTTTTCTTGATGGCCGCCGGGGTACGGAAGAAAAAGTGCTCGCTTGCGGACAGTTGTGCACAGGAAGCTCTTGAGTCAGTCTTTGATCATGGCATTCAGGACTCAGCTGCCTTGTGGGAAGTACCCTGCACTGAGGGCCCCGCTATCCTTGACAGCTGACCCTCTGCGATCGAGTCGGAGCGGTCGTACAGCCTGCAAAGTCTTGTTCTAAGTAAATTTGGCAGCAGGTAGGAGGACTAGTGTTACGTTTCCCAACGAAATAGGCTATAAAACATTCCACGCTGCGGAAAAAACGACGTAAGATATGCCACTGCGCGGCGCCTGCCTCAACATTCCATCCTGCTCAGAATTAGATTTGAATGTTGACGTCCCCATGCACTCCTAGACATCGCCGGAATTCCGTTGAACATCTGCGCCCACATCCTTTTACGCTTGAGGAGAGTTCAAAGTTGCACCCAATGTGACTGCTGATATCGCACAAGGAACAAAGGTGTATGCGAGTACCCTTGATAAACCTTGTTTGGCATTCCTTTCGGATGGCTTCATATACAACTTTTAAAGAGTCCATTTGGCGTCGTGGACTTCGTGATCTAATTTAGCGCGTGCGAACATTCCGACCCATGATCCTGTATCCCCAGGTTCACTGACTGGTCTGATGACCCGCCCGTCTATGAGCCCACCAGAACCACTTATAAAATCATATCCGATTCGCCAAAAATGAGTGAAGCTGATACATGAATCGTGATTTTACTTCCCCGACCTCTCGTGTCTCTCCCAGGCGGTGCGCCGTTTCTCAGGGGATTGTGTCTACCCCCGCGGTACTTCGAGACGCTCGTCAAAGTTTGCCGTCAATACCACACGGAACTCGATCCAAATATATCGATTGAGTACCAAGGTTGTTGGTCAACTTCTGCCGTGCATCGCTTGGGTGGCAGTACAGGTCAACGAGATCTATCCGATTTCAATCGGAGCCTTATCATTAAAATAATCTATTCTTAACGGAATTCAGCAGGCAGCTTTTGATTCTTGAATCGCCTGTATTTCGTGGTCTCATTCCTGTGCCAGTTTCTCGCTGAATATTTCGTAGGTGCTGCAACATCTCTAACCGACGGATCTATAATACTTTGATGATAACGACATCTCGCAACAGGCCAGCCCTTTCCACCGATCTATATGGCATGTACACATCTAAGCACCTTACGGAATTTGATTCTTCATCTGCCGGTCGCCATCGAGAGATCCACGAAACTAAAATAATCCGATGAATTAAGGCACAAGGCATCCCATCGCAGTATACCTGAGAAGTGACCCGACTCATGAGCACAGCAATGGATCAATCTCGCCAGAAGTCCTTGTGGCATCATGAATGATGACGTAATTGTCGACATGTAGATGTTTTCGCAGATAAAGGAGAAGATATTTGTCTATCATACGTGAGCGTGCACTGGTGGATTGACTGGGTATACTAACCTTTTAGTTTACATGGATGCCTCTTTGTATAGAAGCTGCCATCCGCGATTTCCGATCCGTTTGTCATCTCTAAATTGGTCTCCTGGTGCGATTCTATCACTTATTAACGGACATAACCATCTTTGTTCGTTCTGGGCGCGGATTCTGTTGTGACAAATGGAGTTACTCGGATAAAGGCAGCATTGACCACACCAATGCACGGCGTCACATGGACAACGTTGACTTGGAACTCGCACAGGAACTTGGGAGATAGTGCGAGGTCCTCCGCATTGCATCTTGTGCCGTTCCTCCGGTCCAAGTTTCCGGATTAGCTCAGAGGTACTTTGCAAGCATATAAGTACGAGCTCACCCTCACTCGAATGCCATCAACACTCTTATCACCTCCTCCACATTCAAGTGCTCTACTCTCCTAACACAATGCCTCTCGTCGACACCACTTACACCTTCACCAACGTCAAGTACAACCCCTCCAATCTTAACCTGTATGAGCGCAACTTGGTGGGACCGATCACTGGGCTACAGTCAGGTGCTCAGCAAAAGGTACGGTTCAACGATGTTCTTATTTGCATCATCGGTTAAATGCCACTCACTGGTCCAGTGGGACGTGAAGAACTCTAACAACCAGATCACTGTTTCACACGACCTTCCTGACGGGACAACCTCCTATGTGAATGTGGCCAACACTGCTAGCCAGGTACGTTTACGTGGAAAGGGAGAGTAACGTGTACATGACTGACACCGACCTTGGTGACTGGACAGGATGTTGCACTCGAAGGTTCCTCGAACTCGTACCAATGGGTCGCTGTCCCGGTCCCTGGTCTCAACAACACATACTAGTACGCTTCGTATCTCATGATCACTTTTATCATTCATATCCAACTTCATCAAGCTTCACTACTCCGGACGGCAAGTACACCTGGTACCTCACTGGGAGCGGAGATTACGCAGTGGTAATGTGTCTTTTTGTGCACGCACAGAGCGACTGCTCACTTGTGCACACAACAGATCGTTCTCAAGAAGGTAGCGGCCCCACTTGACCTAGCATCCCAGTGGATCGCAACCATGGCTTCTTAGTGAATGCAGACTCCTGTCCCCGTGTTTCTGCCGTTTTCGTCTTGATGCTTATCCGCACGTATAAAAAGCAAAAAAAAAGAAGAAAAATATATAAAGACAAAAAAAAGGTTTGGATGTATGATGGGCAGATGTATACAGGAAGATTTTGTTCAAAGTAGCAATGATGATGAGAATTCAATGGATCAATGTTTGTGTGTCTATTTGTACCGAGGATCGACGAGTGAGAATGAACCCGGGACGCCGCAGATTGCATGCCAGTCTAGCTACGTATAGATTAGCACCAGAGGCTACTTACTCGTGTGGGCAGCGTGGCTGATGTACTACACGCCTGACCGAATTTTGTATCGGCCACATACTTGAAGCGGAATTAATGTGTCACATATCTGCCGGAAGTCTGGCACTGCGGGTACTGGGTACTTCCCACCGATAATAATTTCTATCTACCTTTCACAACGATGGCTGTGATATACACTCAATACTGCAGTAATATAAATGAGACATGTGTCAGATATGTCATTACCAGCAATTACTGCTATGTATATCAAGTATAGGTTGGTCGTTTATGTCCCAAAATATGTGCCCGATGGGCTGAACCAGCCCACAATACATATGCGAAAACATTATGTTAGACACATACAAGATGCATATGTATTTTGTCAATCCTAGGCGTACCATGATCTAATACACTGGTACTACACAGCGGCCCAACGGCTTCAATTCCCGCCACTACTGTACTATGACCAAGCGGGAAGGAGGCTACGCAGTGGTACTTTTCACCCTTTTCAACTTTTGCACACAAAACTTTATCCCCTCATCGTCGCATGGTGATGACGGTGGTGCGGCATCGCACAGCTCTGCTTGCTTCGTCGTTACCTTGTCATGGGGGCAATGTCCTCGTTGCCCTCCTTGTTGAGGTCGCGGTAGGAGTACCACTGCACCGCCTTCGGGGTGGTAGTGGTGGTGCCGTTACGCCTTCTCGCCCTACTGCTGGTCTCAAGGGATCTGTGGAATGTGAGACGAGAAGGCAAACAAGGCGCAGGAGACCTACCATCTAGATGGATCCTGGCCTCGACATTATTGTCAATGTTATCGGAGGACTAACCTTGGTGATGCATGATTGATGAAAAAGCGTGTTAGAAGATATCGAGTCGAGCAGCGTCACGTGATAAATTGGGCTTGAAAACCTCCCAACCTCAGTGAATCCGAGGACCATCGGCTACCATCGGCTACCAACGCTTACCAGCTTGAACGTGCTCGTCGTGCATGCTGATGAAGTTCGTAATGCACTGACAACGACGCACTGGGCAAAGGAAACGGGCAACGGTTGCACGACTGCGCACCACAACCGTGCGGGGACAGGACAACGCAGAGGGTTGGAGAAAAGACAGCCCAAGGGCTTACTCACCACCACCACCACCACCACCACGCACGGGCTGCGCGACAATGCAGAGGACTGCGAGCACACCTACCCATTTCCTCACACTGCGCCCGTCCCACTCCAGCCCCATCCATCCGCGCGCCACCTACCCATTCTCTGCTCGTCACCACCACCACCACGCGGCGACGCGAAGGCGCGAGGACTGGGCAACGACGTGCCACCACTCCACCGTGACCACAACGAGGAGGCCAAGAGGATGGCGTGCCAATGGGGCTGCACGAGACGTCCACCGCCACCGTGATGAAGACGGTAGCAACGAGGGCCACGAGGGAGCGCAATCACGCACGCACCCAACCTGGGCGACAAGAGGGCGTAACGGCGTGCTGACACCACTACCACCACAGTGACGAAGACGAAGGGCAGGGGCACAGCGCTCGCGGAATGCGTACCACCCGCAAGACGACAAGGAGGCAGCGGCGCACCCGCCTCCCACCTGGACGGCGGGGGTGCGCAAAAGCACACTAGGACGGCGGAAGGGGCGCGATGACGCGCGACATGCACACCCCCAACTGCCCGACCCGCAAGACGAGTATGAGGCGCGGGGGCGCAATGGCACACCCACCACCACAACGCCAGCTAGTCTGGTGACCAGACCGTTATGAGGATGCCGAGGCGAGGCAACCCGTCGATAGACGCTCGCCTCGGCATCCTCATAACGGTCTGGTCACCAGACTAAACGCCGGCAGCGGGCATGCCTACTCATAGCCTTTTTCACTCATAGTTTTTTTTTTGGTGTTCGACATGTGTACTCAAGTAGCTTTTGCAATCATGTGCGTTTCATTGTCCACGGGCATGAAGAGTACGAAAAGTGCCCCCAAAAGCTAGACAAGTAACATGTGAATTTGCTGATTGGCATATAGCGGCACAAAACTATACTGGGTACATATGTAGACTACACCAACTAAATATTATTGTGGTAAAGTATCGCACCGACAACGGGGCGGTCTCATCCAAACATTGGACAGAAGAATGGGCGACATACTAATACCCCACGATATTTGGTGATTATGTCACAACTATTCTACGCATACCTCGATTACACACCTTTTCCCAGCAGTACCAAATTTGCGACATAAACCAAATTTATGGACCAAATACTAGTCACACGTTTGGCGCAGTCAACTTATGCTAGGTGGTACAAGCTCCAGATATAAGCCCCGATCGGGGGTGGCCCTCCCTATCCATCTGGACCGATCACTGGGAAAGTACCGCAGAGCCCCCAGAATGTATGATATACAATCGTACCATGATATGGACATTACTCACGGATCCAGCAGTGGGTCGTAGAAAACCTTGGTAACGATGTGGTGAATATCCACAATGAAACTACTACTGCCTGGTACGTCTAGCTTGAAAAGTCGTAGGTGACTGAGACAGAATTGGATGATTTGACAGGATATTGCACTCTCTAGTGGTTCCCCTCTCGACTCATGTGATTGGGCCGTATTGCATTACCCTGACACTCTTAACACATTCTAGTGCGTCTCTTCTATCTCTTTATTTGACGCCCAGCCCATCCGATTTCTCTCATCAAGCTCGCGCTATAAGTAGCGAATAAATAAGTGTCACAATAACGGTTAACGCGTGGATCCATGGGAATCAAACCAGCAGAATTTGTGCATGCGACCGACGTAACCCCTGCATACACCTGGGCAGTCATCGCACGAAATGATGCCCATACAACAAGTCGAGGCCAAGCGTGGGTGTAGACCGCGCCAAGTGGAATGACGCCGCTGCGCTGCGCTTCACCCCCGCCCTTGCCACTTTAAATTTTGACACCTCAGCGCGACCGTATGGGCGATCTTTTTTCATTGCCGCCAGTGTACCACGGAAAAAGTGCTCGCTTGCGGACATTTGTGCACAGGAAGCTCTTGAGTCAGTCTTTCGGAGATTGATCGTGGCATTCAGGACTTAGCTGCTTTGTGGGAAGTGCCCTGCACTGAGGTTCCCGCTATCTTTGACGGCTGACTCTCTGCAGTCGAGCCGGAGCGGTCGTACAGCCCGCAAAGTCTCTGGGAGGACTGGTGTTACGTTTCCCAACGAAATAGGTTACAAAACATTCCGCGCTGCGAAAAAAACGACGTAAGATACGCCACTGTATCACACCGCGGCGCCTGCCTCAACATTCCATCCTGCTCAGAATTAGTTGACGTCCCCATGCGCCCCTAGACATCGCCGGAATCGATAACGCCCAAGAGTCTGTTGAACATTTGCGCCCATATCCTTTTACGCTCGAGAAGAACAGCACCCCATGTAACTGCTGATATCGTACAAGGAACAAAGGTGTATGCGAGTACCCCTGATAAGCCTTATTTGGGATTCCTTTCGGATGGCTTCATATACGACTTTTAAAGAGTCCATTTGGCGTCGTGGACTTCGTGATCTAATTTAGCGCGTGTGAACATTCCGGCCCATGATCCTGTATCCCCAGGTTTACTGACTGGTCTGATGACCCGCCCATCCGTTGTGGTAGTTGGGTGTGCGGTGTCGGGGGTCCTGGCGTCGTAGGTAGTCCTCAGGTCGAACCACCACCCGCACGCCTTCCGGGTTCCCCTGCTTGCTACCCAGGGTGTGTCTCAGGCCGTACCCCTTCCACCGTGAGCCCACCAGAACCACTATAGATAATAGATTTGTGAAGACCCTTCATCAGATTGAACGGGGCTGGAAATGGGAAGCTGCTCGAGAAATACATAGCAGAAAGTCATATCTGATTCGCCAAAAATCAGTGAAGCTGATTCATGAATCATGATTTTACCCCCCAACCTTTCGTGTCTCTCCCAGGCGGTGCCCCGTTTCCCAGGGGATTCAGTGTGTGTCTACCCCCGCGGTACTTCGAGATGCTCTTCAAAGTTTGCCGTCAATACCACACTAGTGGCAGTACAGGTTAACGAGATCTTTCCGGTTTCAATCGGAGCCTACTAATCATTAAAACAATCTATTCTCAACGGAAAGCTTTTGATTCTTGATACTATTTCGTGGTTTCATTCCTGTGCCGGTTTCTCGCTGAATAATTCGTTGGTATTGCAACATTTCCAACCGACGGACCTGTCATACTTCGGAGGCAATGATATCTTGCAACAGGTCGGTTCTTTCCACCGATCTATATGGCATGTACGCATCTAAGCACTTTACGGAATCTGATTCTTCATCGGCCGGTCGCCATCGAGAGAACCATGAAACTAAAATAATCCAATGAATTAAGGCACAAAGCGCCCCATCGCAGTACACGAGCACAGCAATGGATCAATCTCGCCAGAAGTCCTTGTGGCATCATGAATGATGACGTAATTGTCGACATGCAGACTCGGATGCTTTCGCGGATAAAGGAGAAGATATTCGTCAAGCTGCCATCCGCAATTTCCGATCCGTTTGTCATCTCTAAATTGGTCTCCTGGTGCGATTCTATCACTTATTAACGGACATAATCACGTTCGTTCTGGACGCGGACTCTGTTGTGACAAATGGAGTTACTCGGATAAAGGCAGCATTGACCACACCAATGCACGGCGTCACATGGACAACGTTGACTTGGAACTCGCACAGGAACTTGGGAGATAGTGCGAGGTCTTCCGCACTGCATCCTGTGCCGTTCCTCCGGTCCAAGTTTCCGGATTAGCTCAGAGGTACTTTGCAAACGTATAAGTATGAGCTCACCCTCACTCGAATGTCACCAACACTCTTATCACCTCCTCCACACTCAAGTGCCCTACTCTCCTAACACAATGCCTCTCGTCGACACCACTTACACCTTCACCAACGTCAAGTACAACCCCTCCAATCTTAACCTGTATGAGCGCAACTTGGTGGGACCGATCACTGGGCTACAGTCAGGTGCTCAGCAGCAGGTACGACTTAATGATATTCTTATCTGCATCATCGGTTAAATGCCACTCACTGGTCCAGTGGGACGTGAAGAACTCTAACAACCAGATCACTGTTTCACACGACATTCTTGACGGGACAACCTCCTATGTGAATGTGGCCAACACTGCTAGCCAGGTACGTTTACGTGGAAAGGGAGAGTAACGTGTACATGACTGACACCGACCTGGGTGACTGGACAGGATGTTGCACTCGAAGGTTCCTCGAACTCGTACCAATGGGTCGCTGTCCCGGTCCCTGGCGTCCCCAACACATACTAGTACGTTTCGTATCCCGTGATCACTTTTACCATTCTTATCTAACTTCGTCATCAAGCTTCACTACTCCGGACGGCAAGTACACCTGGTACCTCACTGGGAGCGGAGACTACGCAGTGGTAATGTGTCTTTTTGTGCATGCACAGATCGACTGCTCACTTGTGCGCGTAACAGATCGTTCTCAAGAAGGTAGCGGCCCCACTTGACCTAGCATCCCAGTGGATCGCAACCATGGTTTCTTAGTGAATGCAGACTCCTGTTCCCGTGTTTCTGCCGTTTTCGTCTTGATGCTCATCCGCACGTATAAAAAACAAAAAAAAAGAAGAAAAGTATATAAAGGCAAAAAAAGGTTTGGATGTATGATGGGCAGATGTATACAGGAAGATTTTGTTCAAAGTAGTGATGATGATGAGAATTCAATGGATCAATGTTTGTGTGTCTATTTGTACCGAGGATCGACGAGTGAGAATGAACCCGGGACGCCGCAGATTGCATCCAGTCTAGCTACGTATAGACTAGCCCCAGAAGATACCTACCCCGCTTCCGCATCTGGGTTTTAATTTTGAGGCTCTTTCCAACCCCGCGATTCTTTCGCCAGCTCCCGCGCCGAAATTCGAGAACACCGATCATCGATCATCCTTGGATCTGTGAAGATGGACTTAGGCTGAAGACGGCCAAACCCGTAGTTCGTGCCCTCCCTCTCTGGGCTATCTTGCGCAGATGAATCATCGCAGTTCAGGTGAAAATCCATTAGTTTCAATGAGATAGCAGGCTCGTAAGAGGAGTCCGTTGGTTTCTTTGTCTTAGTACCGACTCGCTCCTGAAGACAACCGCTGCAGTACGCAAGAGGCTCTCCGGTCAGTCGTGTTCTCATGCGTATCACGTGTGCATCACATGTAGAACCTTCATAGAACTGAGCGGGGAGTGCTTGCCATAACGGACTGCCTCGCTGGTATGTAGTGCGATTGGTCGCCTTGCTTTCGAATCCGCTACTAGCCCCGTTCCATCGCGTAACTCCAAGAATGTTCGATCCGACGGGCCCACTTCGGTTCTCTCGTACTTCGGCGATAGTGAGCTGATGAACTACCGCTCAGCAGAGCCTCAAATCAGTCGTGATGCGTTTCCAAGTTATGTGATATTCCAGCGCTTGATCATGGCCCCCTTTCGGCAATCGGGAACATAGGAAGCCGACTCCACGGATCAACCAGTGCGAAATGCCCCATGTGGGGTTCGTACTTCCTGTCTTCACGAGCCTGTACACAGATGCCACGTTCACAGCTTCACAAGATGCGGAGGAACGTTCCACGATTACGACTGTACGAGACGTAAAGATAACGAGACGCCCTGCAATCCTTAGCATTCTCGCAATTCAACAAGTTGTACAACCTCAGGGGATCGAACGACAGCTTCCTACCCCTGGCAGACATCACCGGACAATTCCCGAAGTTGATAACCACTTTGATAAATTCCGTGAACTTGGACCAAGCTTCTGCGCCACAGCCCCTGAGTTACTTACATACAAGGACGCTGTTCTGATTCTTCTGTTCCCAATGGCAGGTTCCGTGACATGAGCAAACTCTAATGATCGTCCAGAGCCCTCAGGTGTGTTCCATTATCAAGCACCTGACCTGCAATATGCCGATCAGTGCCGGCCGCGTCTCTCGGGTGCTTCGCCCTATCGTGGAAACAGCAGAATCACTAATTGATCAATCTGAAAGCAAACAACCCAAGCACCAGTACGCACCTAGATGAAGCACGCTCTGTGATCAGTTTGCTACTCTAATTGTGAGGCCATAATTCATGGGGTTACGCGCACAGAAACATGTACAGAGTGCAAGTACAGCTAAATCAATGATGCCGCGGACGGGTGGAGTGTATAAATATGAGACGCGCGCCCAGCGCTCTCGACACATCCTGTACATCCTCGAGATCAAAGTATTCCATGGACTTCCCAGACACATCCAACGAGGGGTTTAAAGGTGGAAAATACAAAATCGCGCTGAAAGATGCTGCCTACACCTTTGCCAACGTACAATTCCCGAACGTCTCCCTCAACTTGTATAACAGTTCCCTGTGCGGACCGGTCACTGGGCGATCGGGCACTCCTCAGCGTGTATGGTTGACATACTGTCACAAGTTGGACATCGCTCACTCTTCCGACAGTGGGTCGTGCAAAACATCGCCAACAACGAGATCACGCTCTACAATCAGGACGGCGGTGCCTACGTGTCTGTAGCCACTCAGTTCCAGGTACGTCTCTATGGAAGGGGCTAGCGCAACATTCATAGAATCTGTGCATCACACTCATCTGGGCGATTCGACAGGACTGTCCACTCACCGGTTCTACCAACCCATACTATTGGGCCGTTCGGCCTTACCCTGGCACTTCCGACACCTACTTGTGGGTGATGCGTTCCGTTCTCTATTCTGCCATTTGACGTCGCTCGTGTATCAAAGCTTCGTGACGTTGGACGGCAGATACACTTGGTACCTCACAGGGGGCGGGGACAACGCAGTGGTAACGTGTTCTTCGCGTTAGAGCACCCAACGACGTGTTCATACGTACTGGCCACAGGTCGTTCTCAAGCTTGCGACCAACGATATCGATGATGCATCGCTATGGGTCCGAACAGAGGTGCGTTGAACGCGGGAATGGTGTGTTTAGATGACTTGAGCGTGTTGTCTTGTGCGCGAGGCATCGATGGTAGTATGTATCTACAGGGCCAATGGGATTGTTTATCGGATGAATGGACTGGAAATACACGAGAAAGGCGTGGAAGCGCATGGGCAAAAGTCCAAAAGGCCAGTCGTCGCGTCCAGCGCTCTGAAAGACCCCAGACGTAGTTCGTCTGTCGCTCTGCAAGGCATCAAAAGAAGGAAAGACGCAGTGCCGACTTGGCTCGAATCCCAACAGAAATCAAAGGCCGTCCGGGAGGCAGATCGTCCTGGAAGTGTCAGCACGCAGGCCCGGCGGAGAGCCAGTGGTCAGCCTGGGCGACTGGACGACTGCTACTAGTCGTCCAAGTATGTACCGACCCGAGAAAGATGGGGCATTTCGTGAACCTACACTGACTCGCTACGAGCTGGCGACGATACTTGAAGGTGTCATCTCGGTTCGATTAGGGAAGGTAATACCTGGTAAGTAACGGCAACTCGACAAATCTGAATG
>JBBPTV010000639.1:0-17479 GCA_038094275.1 Tubosaeta brunneosetosa | reverse complement strand
GTCGACGATACCGATAAATAGTGGGGGCAACTCACCCCATTGCGATGATGCCAGGACGAGGGCAGCGCGACGGTATCTCACTACCACCACCACTGACGGCGAGGCAAACACAGCAGCCCCACGACCACCACCGTGACGATAGGGATGAGGGCAGCGCAACGACAATGTAATGGCATTTTCTCACCCCATTGCGCCGCCGCCGCCGCCGCCACCACAGTGACCACGACCGCGACGAGGACAGAGGGGGTGCGGGAAACACGATGACGTGCCCACCACCACCGCGACTACATCAAGGAGGATGAGGGGCACAGGCAACGCGACAGCGTGCCCGCCACCACCGCGAGGACGAGGGGGCGTGAGCAACACGACGGTGTGCCCACCACCGCGACTGCGACCGTGACGAGGACGAGGGGGCGTGGCTGACGCAATGACATGCCCGCCGCCGCCACCATGGTGATCACGATGAGCACGAGGGGTTTGTGGGCAACGCAATGACGCGCCACTACCACGGCGACCGCGACGAGGAGGGCGAGGGGGTATGGCAATGCGATGGTATGCCTGCCGCCACCACCGCAACGAGGACGAGGGGGACGTGGGCAACGCAACGGTGTGCCTGCCACCACCACCTCGACCACAACGAGGGGGACGAGGGGGCGCGGGTAATGCGACACGTTCCCACCATCACCACCGCAGCTGCGACGAGGACCCGATGACGACAATGGGGCGATGGCGCCCACGAGGACCAGGGCGTGGCGGTATACCAACCCCACCACAGCAGCAAGAGCGCAATGAGCCGCAGACGAGGAAGAGGCGGCACAACCTGACCTACTACGACCCCGACAACAGTGGGGGGACACGGCACCATACCACCATTCGACTTCGATGACGAGGGTGGCACTGTAGTGCACCTGTCACTACCATCAGGGGGGACAACGGTGCATCTGCTACAGCTACCACAATGCACACGGCGGGACACTTGACCCACCACTATTGCGATGACCAACTTGGCGAGGGACGATGCCGCTGCCATCACCACGAGAGCCAGACACGACCGTACGACAACAGAGGGCAGCGCAATGGTCTGCGCATCACCACTATCACGATATCGGCGAGGGCGGGGGCGGTGCAATGACGCACTTACTACCACCATCTTGTGGGCAAACCCCACACAACGTCAAGGAAGGCAGTCCAATGGCGCGCCTAACATCACTCCAAGATTAAACCCGTAGGTATGTCTGTACGGCTCCCTAACACCCCGTTCAGCTGCGAGATAATAGGGATGCAGTGGCCAAGGGTCGTGTAGATTTGCATCACCTCCGTGTATTTATTGATGTACGTGAACAACAATATAGTGGGTTATGCCTGTGCATTGTAGTCTAAAAGGTCTAAGGTGTATGATGTCGAGTAGGTAGTACCGAAAGTAAGTTTCCTAACCGTTGCTGTGTAGCCTACGTATACTTGGGCTTGTGCAGTGTTGCACGATGTTGCACTACCTAAAAGGGGGAAGTCGACCAAACAAATGGTGCTACCTTGGCTAAGTAGTGCTAGGTAGACATACATTTTTTTCCTGATGTAGTCTCTGATATAACCCATACCCCAGATAACCCATACTCTATTGTAACCCATACCCCATAGCTATTTCCCCCCCAAAAAAACCATAATAAGGCATAGATAACTCCCACGGAATTTTCCATTACAAAATTATTTGCCTCCAAAAGGCAACATCAGCCACATGACATCACATTCTCACTCTCATGAAACCTGGGAAACCAGTTGACATCTTAAAACGGGGCTTAGCCAAGCTACTCAGTCAGATTCAGGACCGAAAAGCTGTGCTTGACGCTCAGTACAAATCTGGACAGCCTGTCTCAGAAGCTAACCAAGAATGGGTTGATGGCGAGGGGAACCCAGTAGATGAAGTACGGGTGGTTGAGTTATTGGAGAAGGCCTCTGATTATGATGAGAGCCTCAGGAATTTGAATCCAGTGGATAAAGCAATTGTCCAAAAACTTGAGAGACTTGCAGGAGGGGGCCAAACTGAGCCTCCATCAAAAAAGCGGAAGCGTGAGTGTTAGGCTTCAATTGCTAATGGCACACTATACTGAGTGCAGTGTTTGCAGGCCCAGCAGCCACCACTCCCACTGATAAGCCCAAGCCACCAGTGGCATTGGGGAAAAAAGAAAATGTGACACTACAACAGCAGATTGAGATTTTGGACTGGCACAACACCAATGGTAAAGTCCAGACAAAAACTTCCAAACATTTTCAGGGAGTCTATCCTAACCTCCGCATCAAGCAACCATTGGTCTCAGCATGGATCAAGGATGAAGTGAGGTGGCGAGCAGAGTATGAGGCAAATCAGGATTCTGCACACTCAGCCAAACGAGTATGCCAAATGCTCCATCCAGAGGTCACTGAAATGTTGGACCTTTGGGTCACCAAGGCGACAGTGGAAGGACTGATTCTTACTGGGGAGGTTCTTTGTCAGAAGTGGAAATCCTTTGCTGACCTGGCTAGTGTGCCAGACAACGAATGGCTCAGTTTGAGCAAAGGATGGTTGACAAGTTTCAAGTTGTGGAATGGGCTGAAGCAAGTGAAGTGGCATGGTGAAGCAGCATCTGCACCTCTGGACACTGTTGCAGATGAGCAAGGCTGCCTCCAAGAGATCATTAGAAAAGAAGGGTATAGGAAATGTGATCTTTTCAATACAGATGAGATGCCTCTCTTCTATGTGTATGTGTGTTTTTCCTCATCATTCATTTGAGTGCTCATGTACAAAATGCCAGTGCCACAGTATGCCTTCTGATTCTGGACTTGCAAAATCACATACTGCTGGGGTGAAAGGAAAGAAACATCAGCTCACTTACTTATTCACGGTGAATGCAGATGGGTCACAAAAGCTCCCACCGCTCATCATTGGAAAGGCACAGAGGCCATGCACATTTAAAAACAAGACTGGTGAACAACATGGGTTTCTGTACCGGAATAATGCCAAGGCTTGGATGATGGCCATGATCTATCAGGACTGGCTGACTGATTGGGATCGGACTCTTTGGAGTGAGAACTGTTACGCTTGGCCCAGGTAAGGTCGAGCGTAGCCTCAAGGTTCAAGGGTTCAAGGTAGTCGCTTGTCTCTGCGACGAGAACACTGCCTTTCACTGCAGTGAGATCAAGGAGGTCAAGGGTTCGAGGAGCACCTCTCGTTGAGAGGAAGGTGCAAGTTCTCTGTAAGGAGCACGAGGGAGACGATGGAAGTATAAGGTCAAGATTGAGGAGGTCTAACTTAGGGTACAGGGTCTGTACTCAAAGGTTTATATACTAGGTGGAGCAAACAAAGGTAAACATGGGTGAGTCATAAGTCATAAGATGAATGAGTCATATCATGCGAGAAAGATGGAAAGATGAGTCAGGGAGGAGTAAACCTGATGACGAGCAAATGTGATGGAGTCAGATGGGTGAGTCATCAGGGAAAAGAAACGTGTCCAAGTATACGAGCATCCAAAAGGAGAACAAGAGAAAAGAAAATGTAACATTACCCCCATACTAGAGTCGAGACTCCGATGAAGACATTCTTCAGTAGTCATCCCTGGTGGGGGACCTGGTGATGTTGTCCCAAGCTGTCTGGTCCCAGACGTCTTCGTGGTTGATTGGAGAAGGAGGATGAGGGGAAGCACTATGGCGACGGTTATGATGAGAGGGTCTTCCTCCAGTGGTAATGTGAGTGGTTCATCGGCTGCGATGAGTGGAAGAGGTAGAGGATCTCGAAGACGTTGGCGGTGAGGATGGAGTGGGAGATGTTCCAGGGCTGAACATAGTAGCTCCTCGGACAATGCGAGGACAATCGGCTTGGATATGACCAGGATGGGTGCGAAGGCAAAAGGGGCATTGATATTCAGGGCAATTGACTCGTCGATGTCCTAGACGTCTGTAAGAGAAGCATGCTCTGGGGTACCTAGGATCCTCCGGTCTCAGGGGGTGGTCTCGGATACCTTCTCTCCTAATGTGTTCCCTTGCCATAATGGCTCCGAAGATAGCACTCTCTTCAGCAGTTAAAGGAGTTGAGGAGGCTTCGGGCATGGGGGGAGTAGTAACGGGTTGTGGAACAGGAGGAGGTACAGGTCGAGGAGGGGACGGTGGTACAGAGGTTTCAAGCAGACATTGTTGTGAGGCAGCTAATTCTCGAAGGTATCGTTGCAGGTCTTTGCAGAACTCGTTATATCCCATCTGGAAGGCTAGGGCAGCAGCTGAACGACAGATAGTGGCCTGAATGGCTCGAGCACAGGTGACTGTACTGTTCGGCCAGCCAGGGGACTCAGGATCAATGATAGAGAGGAGTTCGTTCTGTCGGAGGATGAAGGTGAGAGCGGCGAATGGAGAGTCAAGGTCAATGTAGTGTTCGATAGGACTAGCTAGCTGTGGGTCATTGATGTACTCCAGGAGGGTGGTCTCATAGGCCTGCGGGGGTTCAATGACACGGAGTCGGTGGGCATAGATAGGGATGTCAACTGAAATTACAGCGGAAGGATCCAGAGATCCAACAGGCAGAGGAGTGGGAGTGTTGTCTTTGGTGGCAAGGGATGTATGCCAAACACGAGGTTGTGAGAGGGGTGGAGTAGGAGAGCTAGGAACTTCAGGAGTGGGGGCGACGAAGGACGAGGGTAGTTTGAAGTCATCAGGGGAGTAAAGTTTGGGGGTAATGGCTGGGACATTGTAGATGTCTGCGATGCCCAGGGAAGGAGAAAGGACTAGAGTAGAAACAGACAGCAAAGAGGGAGGCGAAATGGAATCATCTAGGGTTGTAGAAGAAGCAACAGAGGAAACGGAGGCAGGGTGAGGGCGAGGGTATTCAATAGCCATGGGTTTATTTTTTATGAGTGCAGATGCGAGTAGTAGGAGGAGAAGGAGCGTGGGAAGGAAAGTCCAAAGGGTGAAGTCTTTTGTACTCATCTAAAGCGGACTTGGCATTTTTCAAGTTCTGTTCTGGTTGCCAAGAATCTTCTTCGGCAGTGTATCCTTTCCATCGGATCAGATATTGGCGGGCTGTCGGCCTTCTGTGATGTCATAATATCCACTCCACCTCCCATTCTTCTTCACCATCAATCAACTGTGGAGGTGGAGCTGGGAAGTTCAGGCCATGGACGGCATTTTCGCAATAGGAAGATAAGAGGGAAGCATGGAACACGGGGTGGATCTTCCATGTTTTGGGGAGGCGGAGTTGGTAGATGATTGGAGAGAGAACCTTAGTGACTTCGAAGGGTCCTTCTCTTTTGGGAGTGAATTTGGGGTTGGTGATTGAGTGTTTCAGGTTCCAGGCTTCCAACCATACCTTGTCCCCTTTGGCAAAAGAGACAAACTTTTGACGGGTGTGAGAGGCCATAACCTGTCGAGCTAGCTCATGAGCAGCCAATGCCTCGTCTCTGGCAGCAGAGAGTTCTTTGAGACGGGATTCTACTGCGGGGATGTTGGTTTCGGAGATTACTGTGGGAAGGGCGTGTGGTTCAAAGCCGAGCATAAGGAAGAATGGAGATTTGTTGGTGACAGAATGAGGGTGGTGATTGTGTGCGAATTCAGCATGGGGAATCATTTCAGACCATGAGGCAGGGTTGTTTCCACAGAAGATTCTCAGATAAGTTTCTACTTCTTGGTTAACATGTTCCGTTTCACCATCGGACTGGGGATGGTATGCTGTGGACAGGGAGAGGTCGTAGTTTAGGAGTTGTCCAAGTTCTTTGGCGAATGCGGATGCAAATTGTGGTCCACGATCAGAGATGATCTTGTTGTAGAGGCCAAAACGTAGGTATACCTTGTGGAAAAAAAGGGTGGCGATCCCTTCAGCGGTAGCAGTTTTCTTGGTAGGGCGATGAATTACCCCCTTTGTAAGCCCGTGGTCGACCACGACCAACAGAGAATCAAAGCCGCCAGAAAGGGGGAGGTCAGTGATCATGTCACAAGACACTTGTTGGAATGGGCATGAGGATTTGGAGGGAATGGGGGTCAGGGGAGGGACGGTAGGGTGCGTGTTTGCTTTGTTCTGTTGGCAGACAGAACATCCTTCGACATATTTGTGCACGTAAGTGGCAAGGCCAGGCCACCAGAACTCCGAGGATACCAACTGACGAGTTTTAAGATAGCCTGGGTGGCCAGCAGTGGCATGATCATGAGAGCGTTCCAGGATGGAACGTTGAAGGGTATCGTCAGGAGGAACATAGACACATCCTTTGTAAGTAAGGATGCCACCATTGTATTTCCAGTCAACCATCCAATGACGGATGGCAGCAGGCAAGTCGGGAGAAAGGGCGAGAACTTTGGTTTTAACGAGGGGGTCATCGGTAGAGGCTGAGGTAATGTGTTGAGTGAGGGTGGCATCGACAAGGTATACGAAAAGTGATGGTGGCAGGAGGGTGACTCCCTCATTGTCGGAAGTATCAGAGGAGGGGAACAAGTCAGGTCGATGGGATAAGGCATCTGGTCCAGCAAGAAGTTTTCCAGGGACATGGATGATTTTAAGATCAAAGTCAGCAAGATCGAGAAGCCATCTGGCTTGTCGTCAGTTGAGGTTTTGGGGGGCACGGAAATAGAGTAAGTTCTTGTGGTCGGTGAAGACTTGGACAGGGAATGGGGAGCCATGGAGGTAGTGTCACCAGGTTTTCAGAGCATGAATGATTGTGAGGAGTTCACAATCATAGATATCGTAGTTCTGCTCAGTAGAGGAGAAGGAGGTGGACATGTAGGAGCAAGGATGCCAATCACTGTTAGAATCTGTCTGAAGAAGTATTGCTCTGGAGGCAAATTTGGAGGCATCAGTGGCGATTGCGAATGGCTTTGCAGGGTCGGGTAGTTGGAGGACGGGTTTCGACAGGAAAAGTTCTTTGAGGGATTCAAAGGACTTTTGACAGGTGGGAGTCCAGGACCAAGGGTGATCCTTTTTTGTGAGGTCAATGAGGGGATGAGCTATGGAGGAGTAGTCCGGGATAAAGCAATGGTAGAAGTTGGCAAAGCCTAGGAACAACTGGACTTCCTTTAACTTGGTAGGGATGGGCCACTTTGCAATGCCATCTAGTTTCACAGGATCCATGGCGAGTTGTCCAGGTTGGACAATCATCCCGAGGTATTCTACTTCAGAAGTGGCGAACTGGCATTTTTCCAGCTTGAGATGTAGGTCAAGCTCAGTCATGCGCTGGAGCACTCATTTAGTGCATTCCGTGTGAGTTTGTTTGTCCGGGGAGGAGATCAAGAGATCATCCATGTAGATGACCAGCCATCCTTCAGCGATCATGTTGTGGAACGAGTCGTTCATAAACTGCTGGAAGGTCGCTGGGGAATTGGTAAGTCCAAAGAACATCACCGTTGGTTCATAGAGTCCTTTGTGGGTGATGAAAGTGGCCTTCCATTGGTGACCATCTTTGATGCGGACATTGTTATATCCCCATCGGACGTCAAACTTGGTAAAGACCTTAGCGTCTTTGAGTTTGTCAACGAGATCAGAGATCAGGGGTAAGGGGTAAGCATCCCTAACGGTGTGTTCATTTAGGTAACGGTAGTCTTGGCAGGGGCGAAGTTTGCCATCCTTCTTTTTGACAAAGAAGAAGGAGGAGGCCTGGGGAGAGTTCGATGGGTGGATCTTTCCTGCTTTGAGGTTCTTCTCCAAAAAGTTCTCAGTAGCTTTTTGTTCGTCAGGGGATAGAGGATAGACTTTACTGATTTTTGGAATGAAGGCATCATCAAGGTTGATCTCGTGATCATAAGATCACAAGGGAGGAACGTGGTCTGCTGCTTCTTTAGTGAACACAGATTGGTATTCAGAGTACTCTGGTGGAAGGGTGGTCTTTGGCTTGGCTGCTTCGGCAGCCATAGCGAGTTCAGTGGCTGTGGTAAGGTGAGCGATGGTAGTGTTTGGGAGGAAGCGTGAGCCGCAATGGATGATTCGGTGGAGAGTACAGTTATCCAAAGCTCTCTGGATGTACTGCGGTTCAGTCTCCTTGTCAAGGAAGTCATAGAGTCGTCCGTTGTAGACCATGTCTACATGGTGGTGTCAGTAGGGGGGATCAGAGGAGGGTTTGAAGAACCCGTTGTGTCGACAGGAGTCCTCCATGAAGAGTCGATTGAGCTCCTTGGATTCATCGCAAGATTCTGAGATGGTGAGGGTTTGATTCACCCAATCTATGGTGGGATTGGTGGTGCAAAGCCAAGGGAGTCCTAGAATGACATTTTTGCTTCCACAGGACATGACATGGAAGGTGGTCCATTGGGCGATTCCCTCAATCCCAGTGAACAGAGTGCAAGTATACTTGATTCCGCCGTTCTTGTTAGGGGTTTGGTCTACATTTCGAACGGGGATGGGAACATCAAGTTTCATCAAGGAGAGTTTGTGTTTTCACACGAACTGCCAGTCTATGCAGTTAAGGTCAGCTCTGCTGTCTACAAGAGCTCGGGTGTCGACGGTTTTCATCGTGTGTGTGGGTTCCAGGAGTTGCAAGGCAATGCACATGGATTTCTTGGAACGAGATACAATTACAGGAGCACATGTAATGGGGGAGACTCGCGTCGTTCGAGGTCCCCGATTTAAAAACCCAATTCCAAAGAAAAGCCAACTCGTTTGACCGAGATCCCTTCCTCTTCATCGTTGTCATTGTCTTCAGTGTCCTTAAGCTCTGGGGGAGAGTCATTGTTGTCTTTGACTTGTTGGACCTTGGTAGGTTTAGAGGGGAAGGCGGGACAAGCACTGCTAAGGTGTCCGGATTTTCTACAATGGAAACAGAGTCCTTCTTTGCGGCATCTCTCTTTTTCCTTGGTGGTGAGTTTGGGAACTCTAACTGTGTCTACATCCATGGCGTCAGGGTCTTTCTTATAAGTGGGAGGAGGGGCCTGCGAGTTGCTGAAGCGGGAGGGGTTGTTGTTTCGTCAGGCGATCTCTTCACCACATTCCCATTGGGTCTGGAAAGATATAGCTTTCTTGTACCAGCTATCGATGGTGGAGGGGACAGTATCCATCTGAAGAATCTGTTTCATCAGAGGAGGGGAAATGCCCGAGGCATAGTAGTTGATCAAGACATTTTGATCAGTGATTCTGGCAATAGCAACTTGGTTCTGGAATCTGGCATTGTAGTCGGTAATGGAAGGGACATAATTCTCTTTCTTGTCTTTGGTCATGCAAGTGGTGGAGAGCCAGGCAACGGCATTCCCAGTGGTGTCATGGTGTTTGAATGCTAGCTTGAATTTTGCAACAAATTCAGCCATAGTTCTGAAGGTCATTGCGGTCAAGGCTTGGTCCCTAAAGGTATCAGCCCAGGTTCAGGCGGATCCTTTGGTCATATAGGACAAAGCGAAGGCGATCTTCTTCAGATCAGAGTTGTAGACATCCTTATTGACTTCCACGTAGAACTGTACAGAGCGAAGCCAAGGGATAGACTTGGAGTAGTCTCCATCAAAGGAGTCAGTGATGTTGAGATGAAGTTCGGTGGGTCTGGAAGTCATTGGAAAGGACTTAGACTTCAAGGGGGTAACCATAGTGGCAGTGGGAGCAGTTGCTGTGGTGATCGTGGGAAGAGAAATGGAGGACGTCAACGGAGGAGGACGAGAGACCAGTTGGGGAAAGGGAAGTGGGTCGTCGTTAGGGAAGGTGGTAGAGTGATGGAGCCAATCAGTGAGGGCTGCTACATGTTCTTGTTCAAGGAAGTTGGCAATGGGATCATTGGTCTCAAGAGTTTCAGGGGTGTCTTTAAAAAGACCAGGGAGTTCCTTCTCCATTTCAGAGTCACTGAACGTAGGAGTGGTGCTTCGTCGTTCTCAACGTGGGTCAGAGGTGGATGAGGGGTGTTCAAGGGGTCGGTCAGTCAACAGCTGGGGTCATCTGACTGGAGGGGGCCTAGAGGACGAAATGGTTGCGACTTACATGAGGGTAATCGTGGTGGGCAAGTTAGACCTTTTGTTACGCTTGGCCTGGGTAAGGTTGAGCATAGTGAAACAACTTCAAAGGAGTGAAACCGTAGACATCAACATCCACAGCTTCGACGTGAAGACTTCAACATAGTGGCAGCCTTTGCCAAGAGTGAGGGAACTCACTCAGAGAACACACCAATGAAGGAGGAACTCCAAAGTGAACTTGACTGGGGGGGAATCCCAGCAAGCTGCTCTGGCTTTATATACTACTTCTACTGTATGTACATGTTGTGACCAGATCTACCAATGAGTCACTAATATGGCATACCCTCAACCCTATAGATAAGGAAGCATAGCCATGCATAGCACAGAAATGAGAAACACAAGGTAAAGGCATGTAAAGCTGTGGACACAGCCAAGATAAGAGAAACATGAGGTGCACACAAGGTGTGGCAGAATGGAAGAATAATAAAGATGAAACATACACAGCCTATGCACAGACTGTAATGGAAATGGAAGCATGCATAGATCTAGATCCAAGTGTGTCAGCACTTATGACCATTGTCTGGCTAAGACACAATGTCAAGTCAGCTCTTACTGCACAGCATGGCTGTGACCCTTGACATAACCTAGACGTTAAGTTATAAAGAGAAACAGTAAAGAGAAAGGAATAAAGAAATAAGAGAATAAGAGAAGCATGCGGCTGCAAGGGGAATGGCGGTACAGATAAGGCACAGCCTTGACAAGAGATGTGGCAGCTAATAGCAATAAAGGATCATATGACTAGGAATGATGCATGTGGTAACCATGAGTCAATCATGGCATGAGTCAGAATGAGTCATAGATAAGGAATGAGTCAAGATGTGTCATGACTAGCATGAGGCACAAGATGAGGTTTGCATAATGTATGCCTTGAGGCATGACGTCATAGATAAGAGATAAGGGAATGGATTCCAGACCCAGAGCATGTGATGTGAAGAAATGAAAATGAATATGTGTTAAGGCAATGACCTTGTGGACATCTAACGTATTCTTGATGATGTCTAGAGCATTCGTGCGCTCTTGTACTAAGACCAGGATATGGTCCTGTAACACATAGCCTCAAGGTTCAAGGGTTCAAGGTAGTCGCTTGTCTCTGTGACGAGAACACTGCCTTTCACTGCAGTGAGATCAAGGAGGTCAAGGGTTCGAGGAGCACCTCTCATTGAGAGGAAGGTGCAAGTTCTCTGTAAGGAGCATGAGGGAGACGATGGAAGTACAAGGTCAAGATTGAGGAGGTCTAACTTAGGGTACAGGGTCTGTACTCAAAGGTTTATATACTAGGTGGAGCAAACAAAGGTAAACATGGGTGAGTCATAAGTCGTAAGACGAATGAGTCATATCATGCGAGAAAGACGGAAAGATGAGTCAGGGAGGAGTAAACCTGATGACAAGCAAATGCGATGGAGTCGGATGGGTGAGTCATCAGGGAAAAGAAACGTGTCCAAGTATATGAGCATCCAAAAGGAGAACAAGAGAAAAGAAAACGTAACAAGAACTAAAAGATTCTACTATTGTAGGATAATTTTTCAGGTTATATTATTCCAGATACCCTCACCAACATACAAGTCATCAACTTTGCACCCAACCTTACTGCCCATGTCCAACCTAATGACCAAGGAATCATCCAGTGCTTCAAGGCAAAATATCATGCCCAGTTCATTCTACGTGCCATCAATCTGTATGAAAGTGGTGTTACCCTATCACAAATCTATGATATTGATCAACTTGAGGCCATGCAACTTGCTGATGATGCATGGAACAAGGTGGATACTACAACGATCTGGAACTGCTGGTGTAAAGCAGATATCCTTCCCACTACTGACATGTCAACATTGACTCCCCCCATACAGCCTTCCCTTCCCATCTCATTACTTATTCATGCTACTCCTGCAGCACCAGTTGAGTCAGACAACTTGATTAGCCAGGCTGAAGGTGAACTAGAGGATGTGCTGGATCAGTTGGAGGAGACTGGCATTCTTCAATGTTCAAACTGAATGGATATCGCTGCACTCCTTAACCTAGCCACTGAGGCCTACAATGTCTTTGATGCAACAGACAAAGACATTTATGACACAGTCATGGAGGCAAAAGCGGCACAGGATGCAGACCAGAATGGAACATGCGATGAGGTGGTGTAACGCGAAGCATACTCAAGAGAGCGTTCAACTTAACCCAAGAGAGGCGGACGCTCATGAAGAGGTACCACAGCGTCTCTCCTAGCAAGCTAAGTGCGAACCAAGGACAGAGGACAGAGGACAATGACGAGGGAGCACACAAGTCTTGAGAATCGCTCAAGGACAGAGAATAAGTACGACAAAGATCATAGATTCAGAGTGAGGACCTATTGTACAGGCAATCAGGTATTTAAGGATTCCAATTGTGAGAGAATGGAATGCTATGGAATGCTATGGAATAAGGGAAGACATCACCATCATGAGAGAGATGGCTGTGGAGCTAATCGTCCAATGAGAGAACAAAGATAAGACAAGACAAAAGAAGGAACTGTAGGGTTGAGTCATCTACCTTGGAAAGGAAATGACAACACAAGGGAGTCATTGGAAAGAGAAAGGTGAGAGGATGAGACAACAGTTCGAGATGCTACTCAGGGAAAGAAGTAAACCTGAGAGACAAAGGTAAGAGTTATCACCCAAAGGAAACGTTGATAGCCTCAAGAGAAAGTCGTAGTTGATGATGAGAAGAGGAAGAACTAGAGGGAGTGATAAGAGAGGTGTTCGTAGAGGAAAGAGAAAGAAAAGAATTGTAACATTACCCCCTTTGTACCATTGAAGTGCCTACGAAGACTAAAGATCTGTGGCAAGGGGTGACCCAGTGTCATTCTCAAAGGCTTCTGGGATGAAGAGGCTGTCCCCATGATCTATGGGAGAGGGAGAACGCCGATGAGGAAGAATGCTGTGACGATGTTTGGGCTTTTTGCGGCAAGATAGGACAGGGTGATGACAAGGACAGGTTTGTGATAATGCTACTTGTGCAAGGTATCGACGAATGTCTTCTAGGAACTCTCCAAGATTAAGATGATAGGCTAAGATGATGAGAGTGTTGATGTTGGCCAGATCTAGATATTGGGTATTGATGGTGGAAGTTCGTCCCCAGCCAGATGGATTAGTGATTGACAAAAGTCGAAAGTGGCGAAGAAGTTGGCATAGAGCCAACAGGGGAGAATCAATGTCCATGTAATAATCTAGAGTGTGGGCGACAGAAGGGTTGGCCAAGAGGTGGAATAAAGAGTCATGATAGCTGGCGGGAGGAGAGGTGAGTTGATGAGCAGCAAGAGGTTCATCCACAGAGACAACTCCAGCAGAGAAGTCATTGGTGTCCCAACCAGAGGTGGCGGCGGTCGAAGAGGTTTTGGAAAAGTCCATATTGGAGGGTTATACATGTAAAGGGGAAGTAGTTTGTGTTGAAAGAGAGCAGTTACAGGACCAATAGAGTGAAAGAAAAAGAACAAGGAGAAGTAATATTGCAGTGAAAGCAAGGCATGGTCGAAGGGTGAAGAAGAATGGGTGTAACATAGTGAGAGGAAAGAACATATAACAGCCTAACTGTTGAGGAGGACACTCATGAAGAGGTACGACACCACTCAAGGGATTTAGCAATTATTTCAGAGAATGTGAACGTTTATAAAGAGAAAGAATCTTAGGAGCATGACAGAGATTTTCTTCGGGTTCCCAGGTTGCTTTGGACTGAGAGTAACCTTTCCATGTGGTCTGGTACTGATAGTTGCCAGGGCGGCCTTTGTGCGACAGGATAGCTTCCACTTTGAATTCTTCTTTGTCATCAATAATGTCCGGAGATGGTTTGGGAAAGGAAGGTCCATGTGCCTCGGTCTGTTTGAAAGGAGATAAGAGGGAGGTGTGGAATATGTCATGGATTTTCCAAGAGGAAGGTAGTCTGAGGTGATAGACAAGGGGGGAAATGACTTGAGAAATTTCGAAAGGCCCATGGCATTTGGGGGCAAGCTTTCTAGAGGGGTAGAGGATTTGAAGGTTGGTGGCTTCCAGCCATACCTTATCTCCGACCTTCCAAGGGGAGAATGAGTGGGTGGAGTGGCAAGTCATCGCCAAGTGAGTGGAGTCATGCACAGCAAGGGCTTCTTCTCATGCCTTGGATAGGGCGATCAATCTGTCAGATAGAGCAGGAATGAAAGTTTTTCCCAGGGCAGGGAACAATCAGGGTTTGTAACCAAGGAGGAGGGAGAATGGAGATGACTTAGTGGAGCTATGAGGGATGGAGTTATGATGGAATTTGGCGGTAGTGAGGAATTCCAACCAGGAGTAGGGATTGTTGGTGCAGAAGATATGAAGGTAGGTCTCGAGTTCTTGGTTCGTTCGTTCAGTTTGGCCATCGGTCTGGGGGTGGTACGCAGTGGAAAGTTGGACGTCGTAGTGGAGGAGACGAGCGAGTTCTAGGGCAAATGCAGAAGCGAATTGTGGGCCGCGATCCGAGATGATGGAGTCATAAAGACCAAAGTGTTTGAACACATTGTTGAAGAAAAGTTTGGCTACTCCTGCTACATCAATGGTTTTGTTGCAAGGGATGAAAATTACCCCCTTTGTAAGGCCATGGTCGACCACGACCATAATAGAATCAAAGTCAGAGGACAAAGGGAGATCCGTGATAAGATTGACAGAGATTTGTCGAAATGGTAAGGACAATGAGGATGGAATTGGGTTTAGAGGAGTGATAGTAGGATGAGTGTGTAACACGAAGCATACTCAAGAGAGCGTTCAACTTAACCCAAGAGAGGCGGACGCTCACGAAGAGGTACCACAGCGTCTCTCCTAGCAAGTTAAATGCAAACCGAGGACAGAGGACAGAGGATGATGGCAAGGGAGCACATAGTTCTCGAGAATCGAAGGAGATTCAAGGAGTTGGGATGAAGGATGTTGACTGCGGTTGAGGACAATGACAAGGAACTCAGAGGACTTGAGAATCGCTCAAGGACAAAGAATAAGTATGCAGGATAGTGCAGATTCAGAGTAAGGAACTATTGTACAGGCGATCAGGTATTTAAGGTTTCCAATTGTGAGAGAAAGGAATACTATGGAATGTTATGGAACTGGGAAAACATTGCCGTCGTGAGAGAGACAGCTGTAGAGCTAATTGTCCAATAAGAGAGCAAAGATGAGACAAGACAAAAGAAGGAACTATAGGGTCGAGTCATCTACCTTGGAAAGAAAATGACAACGCAAAGAAGTTATTGAAAAGAGAAGGGTGGGAGGACAAGACGACAGTTCGAGATGTCAAGAGAAAAAGTAGAACGAGACGTTGAAGAAGGGAGAAAAATCGTAACATTACCCCCTTTGTACAATTGAGTTACCAGCTCAATTATCCTCTTCGTAGACTTCTGCAACTTCCTCAGAGAAAAGTCCTAACATATCTGTGGTATAAGGGCAGTCATCTGCAACATGACCTTCGCAATTACAGAGAGCACAGAGTTTGCTGGGACAGATGTGTGGACCATGGCCCCAGTAATGGCAGAAATCGCAGAAAGATTGGAGGCAAAGGATAGCTCTATGACCGGGAGCAGGAGTTCTGCAACGAGGGCAGTGGTATTGGGGACAATCGACTCGATAATGGCCAGTATGATGGCAGTAAAAACACACCGTAGAGGGAGTGGCATCTTGGAGGATGAACCAAGACTCCAGGACTTGGGTAGGGGAATCAAGTATCAGACGTCCATCGGCGAGATGTTTGTAGAGAGCATGAACTCAAGCTTGGGCGGCATAGTCAATGAAGGAGGAGCCATCAGAAGCAGTTGCACCATTTACTGCATCAGCCATTCTTGCCAAAAGAGACAGATCAGGGGCAGAACCAGGAGGTGGGGGAGGCACGTTGGAGTATATAGGTCCAATATCGATTATGTCCGAATTAGAGGACGATGAGGAAGGGGGAGGAGAGGATAAACGATCCACCAAGGTATGAGATGTGGATGTAGCAGGAGAGGGAGGAGCAGGAACTGGGAGAGGTGGTTCAGGGATAGGTGATCGAGTAGTTTGACCACCTTCCAGACAAGAGGTAATGTTTTCAAGATAAAAGTCTCGTTCCTGTGGGTCCAAAGATAAAAAGATAGGACGAAAGGTAGGAAGTATGAGTCGAATGGGAAGTCTAGGTACAAGATTGGTGAAATGACTAAGTACTAACAGGTCTAGGACCCGTTCAGATAACTGCCCAATTGCAATACGAAGAGAAACTCCAAAAGGCAGGGGAAGATTTTGTGGGGCAGAGTGAAAGTGAAGGTTTTGAATGTGCACCACAGTGTGAAATAATCCAATGAGATGACGCAAGATGTCATCGCTTTGATACAAAGGATCCTCAGGGACCCCATGCAGTAGCTTTTTCGGCAAGTGACCGGCTAGCTAATGTGTCATTTCACCACAAATGATCAGCGAATCAATGTCGGCCGATGGCAGCAAAGAGTGGATTGGCCGGCAAATAAGATGTCCACTTGGCACCGGCTGCCCAACATGCCTGATTACCTTAAGGCATGATTTTGCTGCCCTCCATTTTGCTGTTTGGCCTACATCATTGGCCGATACCTCCCAGCCTCAGTTTTGCTAATGGACCCAACCCAGGTCATTGGTTGTATGGCCCATCATTCTGCATCTCTCTGAACAGCTCATGCTGTCAGTTTCAGTGCTTGGCACACTTATAGCCCTAGTTCTCATTATACCAATGGGACCACAACACTCACCCAGTCACCCACTGTATGGCCTATTTTACCCACTCTGCACTTCGCCGACAAGCCCATCCCACTCACACTGTACATTGGCTGTCCAATCATCGCAGTTGCCTATTTCTCCACCTGGCCCATGCCAGTACTCATTTCGCCGATGGGCCCACAGTATGGCTTATCTTACTCTGTGCTGCGCCGACCAACCCATCTCACACCACTGCACAACACCAGCTGTCCCATCTTTGTAGATTGTTTCTCCGCTTGGCCCATGCTAACAGATCATTAGGTTTCCTGGTACTCGTTTCACCGATGGGCCCACAACACTGGCACAGTTACTCACTGTATGGCCTATCTTACAAACTCTGTGCCTCGCCGACCAGGCCCATTCCACTCGAACCGCCTATCAACTGTCTCCCATTGTCACAACCACCTATCTCTCCGTTTGGCCCATGCCAACATATCACTACTTGCTTCACTGGCCCATTGCGCTGACCTAGTAGCCCCATTTCATGGCTCACCGTAAAGTAGCTTCGGCGAGAGTGTGCATCGGTGTTCATTTCAAAAGCCTTGCAAGGGTGCAAGTTTTTCCCAAATACTGCACATTACCAGCCGTCCCTTTGTAGCAGCTCTGCGACTACTATCAGTGTCTTCTCAATAAGGGAATACTGAGTAATCGGCGAAATAGAATCTGCCGCAGCTGGTAGTGCAAAATGGAATCGCGGGAAATGTATCAACATGCTTTCGCTGAGAGGAACATTTTGTAAAGTGATGAAATGGAGCGTCGGTGCCATTGAACCCCATGAGCAAATGATTTTCTGAGTACCTTGGGGTTGACTATTCCTTTTCATCCTGCCTGTGTGGGCC
>JBBPTV010000638.1:0-17488 GCA_038094275.1 Tubosaeta brunneosetosa | reverse complement strand
GGCAGTGAGGAATGCATGATCAGTTAGGCATGACGTCATAGCATACAAGATAGTGAATGATTAAAGTGGGATCCAGCCCAGTAGTTATGGCAACAAGGGCCATGACATCATAGGTCTAGAGCATAGGATTGAGGGCCAGCACTTATGGTCTAGCCTGGCTATGGGCCTTCAAGCACATATTATCCATATGTTCATAGTCACGTGATCTGCATAGGGAAAATCATAGGGGAAAAAGTACACTGCATAACACTACCCCCTGTCTAGGGATTGACTTCCAGGTGATCAAAGGGTTCAATGCATGGAGTGGTGTAATTTTCATAAGGGATAAATAAAGCATTGAATGCCGAATGAGATAAGTGGATTTTCCTAGGGGCAGAAGGATGTAATTTGTGGAAATTGTTAATAGCCTCCTGGGCTGTTGATAAGAGGTGTCCTTCAGGTTCCCAAGTCCATCCAGTCTCATCATATCCCTTCCAATGGATGAGATATTCAAGGTGTTTTCCTTTAAAATGTGAATCCATGATGGATTCGACTTCATAGAGGTTATCCCTATCTTCAGTAACCTGTACTGGACCAGGAGCAACCACAGGTTGTCCAGGTATCCGTTCCTTATATGGTTTAACACGAGAAATATTAACAACATCATGGATTTTCATGGATCTAGGCAGACGCAAGCGTACTGCATTTGGGCTGACGAGTTCCATGACTTCATAAGGTCATCCATCTTTCCGTTAATTTCCATGATGTGCATGTTAGCCATAGATTCTCCATAGAAAGCCACACCTTATCTCTGATAACATATTGTGGGGCTTCTTTTCTATGTTTATCTGCTTGGAGTTTCATTCTCTCTTGGGATTGTTTTAAGTTATCTTTTACTTCTCTTAAAGTAGACTCCATAGAATCTGTAAAATCTGAGGCAGCTGCATCTGGAACTGTGTCTGTGCTACTGTAGCATGGCGCAGCTACGTAGTTAATCTCACACCATATAGTACTATATAGTATAGCATCTTCTATGTAGTCCTATGTAGCATGCCTGACTCTATGCAATGCTACCGTGCACCACATTGTCACCCTTGCAGCAACTATCGATCAGTGTCACCACCTAGCTCCCATAGTGCCTGCCTAGCATGGATGTTGTTTCAAATGGCAAGGTGGTCCCTGCCACACAGTTTTCCTGATGAGTTACCTCTGGCACTCTCAACTCAACTGTTCTTACTGCCGCTGCTGATCAGTCTTTGTTGCATCAATGCTGCTCAGTGACGATGAAAGTGCTACCCTAGTGGAATCCAGTTCATCAGACTCAAGCTCAGACGTATCTGAATGCCTCATCAACGACATTCTAGACATGGTCCTCGATGAGGTATCTGACATACCTGTTCCATTTGCAGTGTGTTCCTTCTAATTCTCTTCCATTATGGTGTGAGTTTGATCATACACGAGCCCAGGTTTTGCGTGCACAACTCATATTCTATTGTGATCTTCCGTTTGTGGGTGATCCTTCACTCGATATACCTACAGACACCATGCTCTGTCACAGTGTGCACATATATGACTGTGTATGTACCACAAATGGTCATGTTAATTGATTGATGAGCTGATAATCTCTAGGAAAATCGCCAGCATGTCCTGGTCGCCCGTGCGTATACTAGTGAACGCCTCGTGAACATCACCATTGCACTTATGACAAGTCCACCTGTGGTCATTGGCGTTTGGAACAGAGACTCTGAAGGTGCATTCCCACGTCCCTCTTGGAGTCGCCTACCATCCAATCAAGTTGTCTGTGAGCTGTATCCAACATCTGTTGTCATTCCCATGTTCACAGTCCTCGCATGTGATGAACCACTCAATGAGGCGAAGGTGTGCTCTTTTCCAATCTAACCAGATCACAATACTAATCTACCACTCAGTGTCAGTCCATCTTTGATTGGTGCAGGGGGAATGATATCAGTATTTTGTGTTATCGATCTGCTATTCTCGCATTCTGAAGCCCTGTCGGACTCTAGCTCAGTCTAAATCTATGTGGCATCTGCATGCTCCTGGAGACTTTATAGTGCATTCTGTTGATTCATTTTTAGTGTACAGAATGTATGTACATCTATGTAAGGATTGACAAAGAAGCGAGTGCATTCTATGGCCACGTTTTCCGCTGTCCAGTGTGAATTGATCTTGTGCCCGAAGTCTGGTATTAAATGGCAGCTTTGAACTATCCTCTACATGGGAATGACCTCACTGAAGCGCTGGTTCCTTTGAGTGGACCGTGAAACCATGTACATCCCGCTATTTGTGTCCTTGGCCCAAATGGGTGTAAACCACTCGACGTATGCAAGTGGTTCTTTGACAGTGCTCTGGTTGTTTGATGGGTAGTAGTCCGGAATTGTGAAAATCGCATATACTTGTGCAATGCGTGAACCTGCCACATTCCGTTAGTAGTGGACCCTCCATTGAGGTGAGTGATTCTCTGAGGTACTCACCATTCAGCACAGTGCCTTCTGTGTATGGGTTCTGGTCTGGACACTGAACCCATGCAAAATCATAGTGGGTGCACTTGGATGGGCTCCTGGGCCCACGTTGTTGCAGTGGTGCTGCACAGACTATGCATGTTAGTTTGGAGGTGCTGACCTTGAGGATTGGGGGGAGCTGGAATATAAGTCATGCGTAGAGGTTAAATGTGTTGAACAGGCATGGGTTGAAAGAGACATTGAGTGAGCGCAGGTAAAGCTTGAGGGTTTCTAGGAATTGTGACACATGTTGCTCTTTGATGATCCTGCTTGCAGGTACTTGGTGTAAGTGAGGGGGTTGGCTGGTGGGAACTTCACACTGAATGGTGTATGTCATTGATTGTGGACTCATCATGCCAGCAGCTGTCATTGTCACTGTGCCCTCAACCACATCACCCTCTGTCTCACATCTTTGCGACTCCACTCCAACATCTTCATTCAACCCATCTTCATTCCTCCCTGCTGGTTGTTTGCCCTGATGGGCAGACCACTCCAAGAACATTGACTGGCGATCCACTGCTTCCTGCCAACAAAGCCAAACTGTCATTTGAATGATAAAGTCTTTCTTGTTTGTTGCCTGGTAAGCATCTTTGGTGTAGTCAATGTGTAGGCATTCAGGTGATTCTGTGTTGAACCCATCTGCAGAACCGAATTGTTGGATCAGGTCAACATAGTGTTCCATTGCGTGGATTTTCGGAATATTGAAGTGAGTGGATTCTCGACTGCCAAGCTCAATGAAAACTTCTTTGTAGTCATGAAATACCTGCAATGCGTCCTTCAAGGCTGCCAGAGATTGTGTTGTGTGGGATTGCAATGAAGAAAGGTAAATGAAGTCGAGAATGGCACAAACCGCCTTGACCAGTCGACCATCTTGCCCACTTGCAACTAGCCCGGTGAATACTTTTGCCATCTCTTTGTGCTCTTTGCCCGTCCACTGAGAGACCATTGAGATTCCATTTTTGAAGTGACAGAGGCCTGGATGCAATGTCATGGCCTTGAACTGTGCGTCCACCTCATTGCTTCCTATTATATTGATGCACCACTTGACTAGGTGATCCTTGAACATGCCCTTGTGCAGTTGATGAAGCAGATCAGGAGTAAATGCCTCAAAGATGTTGCAGTGTGGCAGAGATGCCCAGAAAGGAGGATAGACTGCCCATAGCCCAAGCTCTTTGAAGGCTTGCTTAGCTGCAGCAGGTGGGTTCGAATCATCCATTTGACACAGTATGTTCAATGTTTTGAAGGGTTGCCACTTTGCGCCACATATGTGTTCTCCACGTGCCGAGGACTCGACTTTGCAAAGCAGGCAACAGTTTTCCATACAGCATGCCACAAGGCACTGTTCTGGGTAGTTGGCCACATAAGTGGCAAGGATTGGCCAGACCCACCGAATGTTGGAGTCGGCACAGACCATGGGGACACCATTGGTCCCTGCACTAGTCAGGGACTTCAACATGTGTGTCATACAGTAATGGAATAACCAGTATTTTGCTAGTGATCTCGTCTTTTCAGAAAATCCATCGAGCTGGGCAATGGGAAGATAGCCCAGCAGTATTGTACCATGTGCAGATGCACACCTGTGGAGATCTTTGGAGAGATTGCCCAAGGTAAGATAAACGGGCCATGCTGCCTTGTCACCATGGAAGTTAGAGAGCTGAGTTTTATCTGATGACAGTATGATGGATGTGACAGTTGCACCACGCGGCAAACGGGACTTTGTATTCTGTGTCATTAAAGATAGCGATCACAGAAGTGGTTAAACACACTTGTATGTTCCACCACCAATCATCTGTCCAAGTCTCATTAATGATTCACTCACTGCCTGTCTCATTAGTGTGCAATCTTTCAGGTGCATAGCACATCTGTTCTTGAAACATGGGGTTGCCAAGGAGCTCTCACACACACTCCACAGGGTCACGGTACCACAGCTCAACATCCTCAGTCAAACACTGGCTGTCTTCATTGGGGCAATCCCCCTTGAGTGTAATGCTCTTGCACTGCCATTCTATGCCTGCAGGCAACTGATCAACAGCATCTAGCAGGTCCGACTTCTTCTGAAATGAAGGTGAGGCGCCTGATCGAATCTAAACATGGTGGAAATGACTGTGGGTAACTTTTCATGATATGAAAGTGCGCACTTACTAAGTTTAATTTTAGGAACTCCTCCATTTGATTCTGTCCTACATTCTTCATCAACCACTTGCTGAGATGCCATTTGTCTTCATTTGCAAATGGTGCCCATATATCTTTGTTCTGGGCAATCAGTTCATCACGTCTGACCTTGAAAGAAGTCTTTGCAGATCCGAGCGTTGCGCCAGCAGCATACTCCCCTGGAAATGGCATGCGCCATTGCTCCCCATGCCATTCATCAGATATGGCAGGCTCAGGTGTAGGTTCTGCTGTAGCATTGTGTGGGCTGTCCACATCAAAGCCAGTGGGTCTGTTGTCCTCGTCCATGGAAAACTTGGGCTCTGTGCCTGGAACAAGTTGCCTGCTCTCTGTGGTTGTCACAAGGTTAGTCCTACTGTTTCCTTCCAAGTGGCTTGCTGGCCTCATTGACAGAATTGTTTGCAGGTAAAGGTCCCGTGCTCACTGACATTGTGGGGCTTGGGCCTAGTGCTGGCGCACAGCAGGAGGATCTGGGAAGGGAGTATGGCAAAATTGGCAACATTCAATCGGCATAGGTCAAGCAGAAAAAAATGATTGTCGCTCTTGAGTACCAGTGGACCAGACATCTAATTCTAACATTGCTGACCAATACCTGTACAGTTCTTCAGCCATCAAAATTTTAGTTTCATCACTACTTCCGTCCAGCTGGGACTACAATGATGTCTCCAAATCATTACTTGGATGCTACATTTTGCCAAGCAGACTTTGCAGCTAATCAAATCCAAGAACTTGGTTGAGGAAGCCATTCCTCTCGTCCAATTGAGTGGTTTCAAGCCTACTGTGAGTCATATGCTGCTCAAAATACTTCAGAATACTAATCAATTTTTTTAGAGGCTGACTTGATGATGAGGGGTGAGCACCGCACCCAAAGGCCTGCTTGCCCCAACTTGCATGTGGGAGGTACTCCTCAAAATCATACCGATCTGCCAGTCACTGCTGCTGGGGCACAGCTTACCATCCAACTGAACCTGGACAACAATGGCACCACTTGGCCTACTAACCTAGAAAACTCGTTGCTTGGCCTGGATTTCAGTGACGGCGGATCTTCAGGTACCAATGCTGACTTGGAAAGATTATACCAGGTCCCCAACAATGGGTTGACCCAGCGTGCCACCTCAAATTTGAACAGTGGCTCTTACGGCCTTGGTTTGCCCAATGGTGGCATGCGCCAAGTTGATGAGCCACCTTTGCAGCCTGAGTTGCTGATCAACACCAAGCTTGAGCAAGATGACCAGAACAGAATGCAGACAAGTAACTCATCCCAAGGGAATGGCATGGCAATGGTAGCTAAGTCTGTCTTCATCATACACACAGGCATACTAATCATGCTCTGCATTAGTTCACTTCCTGCCAACTTGTCTCTTCTCGAAGCAATACCCCCATGCGGCATGGTCAGAGCATGAGTGAGATGTGGACCACACAGCCTGCCAGGGAGACTAATCCCTGTGCAAATGTGCTCGAGGGTGAGGCTGTCACACATGTCATCCCTCAGAGTGCCGAGGCTAGCAAGGTAAGTCATTAATGAGAATTGAACAAATGCTTATATACTGTCATAGCCAATGTCATCAAAGAGAGATGGCCCCAGTGACAACGAAGCCAAGGGTGACCAACCAAGCAAGAGAAGCAAAGCAGACTGTGAATGGAGTGCTTGCAACCTGAGCACTGACA
This sequence comes from Tubosaeta brunneosetosa, assembly GCA_038094275.1. Classification (NCBI taxonomy): domain Eukaryota; kingdom Fungi; phylum Basidiomycota; class Agaricomycetes; order Boletales; family Boletaceae; genus Tubosaeta; species Tubosaeta brunneosetosa. The sequence continues at coordinate 11,153 of JBBPTV010000638.1, read as the reverse complement.
GTCTGTATGTAATTAACCATGCTTACTCAATTTTCAAGTGTAAGCTATCGTCTGAGGAACCATGGGTGGATGTCATGGGAACAATCGATCAGCTTGCAGTTCAGGCACTACAAGAGGCTCAGACACAAACTGGAATGACCATGTCCACTGTGGGGTGCTACAAGTTGGACTTGGTAAGTACATTGGTGGTCACAAACAACTGTCTGATGGTACACTAGGTGAAAGACCATGCATCACAATTCTGAGGTCAGATCAAGACCAATGCCCACCGGGATGTGAAGACAACTTATGGTTTCGCTGATCCATCAATCAGTGAGGGTGGTCAAGAGTCTCAGGCAGATTGGATCCGTGAGGCCAATCGTGTGTTGGTCACAATGCTAAAAGCCAAAAATTCATTCATTTTTAAGGCAAGTGCTTGATCACAACCTCGTAAATACAACTGATGGCCAAGCCTGATAATTACTAGAATCCAAGCAACTGGTTGATTGTCAATTCCATGTACCAGAACACCATAATTAGCAGGCTAGTCAACAATACTTGGTTTGCAAGCATGGAAGCCAATGGTATCTGTCATCCACAATATTTCATGCCCTTTCTGCTCACAGCAGTTGCATTGGTCTTATCAGTGGTGAGCAGTTCCAATTGACACGAGATAGTCCTGATGCTTTCTATTACAGATTGAGTGCACAATCAATGAGTGGGGCACTGGCAAACGGACACAAATATGGTTTGAAGGAAAATCTTACAAGGCAGTATATGCACACCATTTAAAGCAGCTCACCACATGGAAGACCTGGTCAGAAGAACATGCTGAAAATACAGGGGAACCTGATCTCGCCAAAAAGTTCTTACAGGACTTATTGGTGAATGGACAGTGAGTGCACTCCAAGCCTGAGTCTGAGCTGCCAGCACATGCTAATGTTTTACCCAGAACTCATGCAGGAGTGCCTTTGGCCAGGAGAGAGGGGACTGAAGAAACAGAGTCATCTGAACAGTTCACATTCAATGATTTCTGGGCCAATGCTGGGACAATTTAGTACTACTACAAAAACAATGTATTGTGTTGCATTGCACACCAAAAAAGGTTTTTCCTGGCATGCAAAGATTTAAATCAAAAAGGGTAGAATGAACTGAAAGGACTATGCTGCCTACAGTAGCTATGTGTTGGACATATCACTACGCCTGACACTTGACAGGTCTTGACACCAGACCATTCAATGGCTGTTCACACATGACTTCCGGTAGCCATGTGTAGCAAAACTAGAACTATATAGTGCTATATAATTGGGGGCTTGGCTACAGAACTAGTGGCACTACCCGAACTATGTAGCACTATATAGGCCAGGTAGCACAACATCATTTTCCAGATGTGGTGCCTTAGACATGCATTGTTCAAAGCCCATTCGTGGTGCATATGAACAAGTCACTTCAAAAGGGGTTTTGTTTGTAGAAGCCTGCTTCTTCGAATTATATGAGAATTGAGCGATTGGCAACCAGTCTGACCATTCTTCCTGCTTCTTAGAACAAAACATCCTTAAATATTGTTGTAAATCTCTATTCATCTGTTCCGTTTGACCATCGGTCTGTGGATGATAGGCTGTAGATAAACATTGTGCAATTCCCAAGCGCTTCATCTGCAAATCACCCTTTTTGGGACAGTGGCACAGTAATTCACATAATATTACAGCATGTAAAGTAACACAGGTGACAGCATGACATAACTACAGTGTGACGACAGTGTGACGACAGTGACTCAGCAACTCACAGCCGGTCACATGGTCGCAGCGCCCAGGTTCGACAGTTGGCAACAGCGGTCCACAGTCCTACAGGCGGGACTAAGCCCTAATCCCTTCTGCTAATCACCCCAGACTTAGCAATTTTTTTACAGTGCAGGGTCACATGACCATGTCACGCATAATGGTATGTTTAACTTCTTCTCATCTCCTTAAGTGTTACTGACCACATGCCACTTCCTGCTGCCTTCTGCCTGCCCCTCACTGCCTACTATGCATACACAACCACCATCACAACACGAGGGTGGTGCAATGGCCCACAACCGCCCAGCATGACCCCACCACCAGCCTGGACAACAGGCAGACCCAACAGCCTGCTCGCCACGACCACATGATGGGGAGGACAAGGTAGCACAACCACACACCGCACCACCATCACCCACAGGACGATGAGGAGGGTGTGGTAGTGCAACGGCGTATCCACCACCCACCAGGATAATGCATGGGAGGCGCAACTGTGCACAACACCACCACCCACAGGATGACGAGGAAAGCGGGGGAACACGATGGCGCACCCACCACCCACCAAGACAACGCACTGTGGGCGCAACTGCCCACGGATCCACCATCACCCACAGGACAACAAGGAAGACGGGGTAGCGCAACAGCACATCCACCACCTACCAGGATGACATGTGGGAGGCACAACCACGCATGCTACCACCACCCACGGGATGACAAGGAAGGCAGGGGAGTGTGACAGTGCACCCACCACCCACCAAGATGACTCTCAGGGGGCGCAACAGCGTACAGCAGCACCACCACCACCACAATGGTGGGGAGTGCCGCAACCGCACATGGCACTGACAGGATGACGAGGAGGGTGAGGGAGCACGATGGTGCACCCACCACCCACCCAGACAATGCATGGAGGGCGACGGCATACAGTACCACCACCACCACAGCGGCAGGGAGGTGCACAACCGTACGTGGCACGCCTACCATCCACACGATGATGAGGAAGGCAGGGGAGTGCAATGGCACACCCACCACCCACTAGGACGACACGCAGGCGGTGCAACAGCGCACGGCACCACTACCACCACCACCACAACGGTAGGCAGGGGTGCAACCGCACACAGCACACCCACCACCCACAGGACAGCAAGGAGGGTGGAGTAGTGCAACCGCACACCCACCACCTCAGGATGATGCGCAAGGCACTAGCACCACCCACAGGATGACTGGGAGGGCGGGATAGCGCAACGGTGCATCCACCACCCACCAGGACAATGCACGGGGTGCACATGGTACGCCAACCACCCACGGGACGGTGAGGAGGGCAGACTACCCACCAAGATGGCACAGGGGCAGAACAGCGCGTGCACCACCTGCACCACCCACCAGACGATGAAGAAGGTGGGGGCAGTGCAACGGTGTGTGCATGGCGCACCTACCACCCATGGGACGATGAGGAGGGCATGGCTGCATGACAGCATGCCCACCACCCACCCCGACAGCATGTGCACCACAAGCACCATCTACCAGACGACAAGGAAGGGGGGATGGCACAACCCACAGGATGAGGAGGAGGACAGGGCTGCGCAATGGCACAGCTGCCATCCACCAAGGTGACGCGCAGGGGCACAAGGGCATGCAGACCACCTGGCACCACGGCCCAGGGTATGCAGCACCCACCACCCACACGATGACAATGAGGACATGGACACACAACAGTGCACCCACCATTACATCGCCGGTGATGCAGATGAGGGAACTAAAGGGTGAGGGTGAGGGTGACAGCGGACAATATGTAGTACATGTACTGTAGATAGCAAATATAATTTATTTGAACTATCTAAAATTTGAGGGGAAGAAAAAAAAAGCTACAATACTACAGGTATTGTACAGACTGGTACAGTGGACTACAGTGGTCCAGCGGCTCCAGTGTTCACGTGCTGTACAGCCACCTGTGCTTTGTACAGCACTGTGACAGCGCTGTACAAAGGGGGACCTGTCTGTGACACTGTAACAGCTGTCACACACTGTCAAATGCTGTACAGTCCTGCACAGCAACTCTGTGTTTTGCAGATATGCTGCACTGCTGCGCCTTTGTCGCTGTCAGGGTCATGGTGGTGGGTGTGCCATTGTGTGCCCTCACCCACACCATTGTTGTTGTGGGTATGCAGGTAAGGTGGTCTTGCCGTTGTTGTTCCCCTGCTTGCATGTCATTGTGCATGTAGTGAACACCATGGGTTGGGTAACCCATGGTGGGTCATGGGTATGGGTGCTGATGGGTATGGGTATGGGTTGCCTTATTGAGACCCACTAAGGAACCCATGACCCACCACCAAAGAACCCGTGACCCATCGGCAACCTGTGCCAATCATCGGATTTTACTGTATAGCCATCATGCCTACTAATATCATAGAATGAAGCTACACAGCTTTGGAATGTAAATTTTCGGGCTCAACAAATGCACAAATATGACATTGGTTTCCGGGAATGTAACTGTCTTCCTCCCATCATGAACAGTAAACGGATTTCCCGACCTACAGAAAAGGCACGTGCTATGGTAGACAGCAATCAACAGACCAAACGGAAGCATACCAATGCCATAGACCCACCCATGTAGAAGAAAGGCAAGGTATCCACAGATGCAGTGTCATCCGCTCACAGTGCAACACCAAGCCTTGATTCAGATAGCGACACTCCACAAAATGAGCCAACAGTGTCCCAGGAAGTGATTGATGCAACCAAGGACGACACTAAGGACTCCGAGGATGAACTAGGTCAGTAACATTGGCTACAATCCAAATTTACTAATGGCATCTGTAGAGACGTTGATGCAAGAGTGGAAGTCACCGATCTATGCATTCTTTTCACCGATCCCTAGGGTGACATACATAGATGGCTGCCACGCACATGTGTTCAAGTGTCTGGCCAAAGGATGTAAAAAGGAGATCTGGCGATTCCTCAACACCGCGGATGCCAAGTCGACAGGAAATATGCGTCGCCATGTACGAAACTGCTGGGGGGAAGATGTTTTGAAGTCAATTGATCAGGCAAATACTGTCACAGCTGCCCAAGATGCGATGAAGGATTATTCTAAAAATGGGTCAATCACGCAGGCATTCGAACGGAAAGGTAACGGACAGGTCACATATTCACACAGACAGCACACTAAGGGAGAAACCCGGTAAGGACAGTATGTGTCCATCGATGAGCATCCACTTACCCATTTACCAGTGCTGAAATTGTTCGTTGGGTTTCTGAAAGCCTGCGACCGTTTGATATAGTCAGTGATCGGGGCTTCCTTTCGCTCATGAAAACTGGGCGCCCCACATATTACCTACCACACCCTAATACAGTTGCGCGCGATGTAAAGCTTGTCTTTGCACAGACAAAAGAACGTGTTGCTACAATGTTACAGGTCAGTTAGCCGCTGCATGCGCATTAATATTCTCACCGAGCCACGCACCTTGTAGAATTATGATGGCGCATTAAGCTTCGCGACTGATGCATGGACAGCACCTAACCACAAAGCGTTTGTAGCTGTGACGGTACACCTGGAGCAGAATGGAAAGCCATTAGTCTTCCCGCTCGACATTGTTGAAGTGGCAAAGGTTCAGGTGGCCCTATACTTACCGTATTGATGGAATATTGATGGAATGATGTTTGTAGTCCCACACCAGTGAAGTATTGGCCAATGAGTTCGCAAATATACTAGATGAGTACGGAATCTCAGAAAAGGTCAGCCACGATCGTGTCATACGGCCATGAACTGACCTGATCTAATGTAGATTTTGGCGATCACTTGTGATAATGCTACGTCGAATGACATGATGATCGACGCACTTGAGGAGAAAGTCAGACATTTCAAGGGACAAGCAACGCGTGCGCGATGCTTTCTGCATGTCGGAAACTTAGTCGGCAAAACGTTCGTAAAAATGTTCGACTTACCTGTTACAATTTTTCTCCCTTTTCTTTTGTCTCATTCCTTCTTGTTTCCATCACTCGTCTCGTTCTCTTTTATTTCCATCGTTCACATCGTCTCATCTATGAAAACCCTTTTGATTGGACGATTAGCTCCACAGCCGTTTCTCTCACAACGGTGATGTGTTCCCTTGTTCCATCGTATTCTATAGTATTCCATTTTCTCACGATAGGAATACTTATATACCATTCGCCCTGTACTTTTACTCCTTACACTGATTCTACGCAATACAACGTAGCAATCTCCTGTCCTCAAGCGATTCTCGAGTCCTCTGAGTCTTCATCGTTAACGACGATCTCTATCGTCCCTTCGTCCCAAAGATCTCAGTCAATGTCCTTCGTCCTTAGTGTACAATTCCGTTGTGACCTTCGTCCTCGCCCTTGAACTCTGAATCTCTTCGTCCTCGAGACACGACGTCCATCAACATCCTTCGTCCATCTTCTTTGGTTCGTACTTAGCTTGCTAAGAGAGACGCTGTGGTACCTCTTCGTGAGCGTCCGCCTCTCTTGGGTTGAGTCGAACGTCCCTCGTGGTACGTTTAGCGTTACATTACCCAAGCATACCAAAGGAGACGATGGGAGCGCCGGATATGAAAGCGACATAACCGAAGACCTTGAAGTGGAGAATTGGCAGACGATTGCTGAGAACGGGGACGATCCGGTCGATAATGATGACGTTGAGGGTTGGATGGAAGAGCTACTGCTCTTGAGTGCTAATGAAAGCGCCGACCTGGAAAAGCAAGTTCATCCAATCCGGATGGCACTTGCAAAGGTAAAACGTGTCGGTGATGTGCAAACGCAGAGCGCTCACCTTCAATTTGTTCAGGTACGAAAGCTAGCCTTCAAGATAATCCACTCTACCACAATTATTTTGCCCGCATGGGATGCCGCTTGTACCGAGCATAGTTTGAAGGCCAAGAGGATGCCGCGCGATGTGTCAACTCGTTGGAACTCGGCGTTCGATATGTTGGACTTCACAATTTCTTACAGGCAAGTAATAGATGGCATGACGGACAAGTGCAAGCTGGGACTTGGTCAGTTTGCCATTGACGAGCACGAATGGGAGCTGTTGCAGCAGTTGCGCAACGTGCTGAAAGTGAGTCACACGCTTATCCAATATTCCTGACTAATGATCAGCGATGTTCGACACAGGTGCTGAAGGATGCAACACTCTTCTTCTCTCGCTCAACGCCAAACCTTGTGACAGTGATCCCAGCGATGGATTACATTGACGAAGTATTTACAAATGGTATGCTGCAGCGGCAGGCACTCGATCCAGCAATTCGTGCAGCAATTGGGCTTGCAAAGAGGACGCTGAATAGATACTATTCCCTTACCGACAGTTCCTGGCTCTATCGCATTGCAATGGGTAAGCAAATAGTACATACAATTTCTTTTCTGACAATGACATTTGTAGTTCTACACCCACGTCACAAACTGGAGTACTTTGAGAATGCAGGTTGGCAACCTGAGTGGATCCGCAATGCGCGTGAGCTTGTCCGCGACACATTCGATCTCTCCTACGCTACCCATGAGCCTGCCGAAGATTCATCTGCCGAGCATTCTGAAGGTGAGCCTCAGGTAAGTCTCGAACATAAATGTGTGTATTGGCATGCCTACAATTTACAAATTCAGGAGAGCGCCAGTCTCAACATCTTTGACAGACTTCCAGCACTTGTCAACCACAAAGAGAACCATGTCCGTGATGAGCTGGAGGCATACCTCACATCAGCTGCCGAAGATGTTTCTGATCCAATCAAATGGTGGCATCAACATCGTTCAACTTACCCGCGTCTTTCTCACATGTCCCTTGATTATCTTAGCATCCCCGGTATGTTTCCATGTTCATTGCTTACTTTATGTACTTACCACCCATTGTAGGTACTTCTATAGATGTTGAGCGCCTCTTCAGTAAGGGGCGCATTCTTTTACCTCATCTCCGAAACCGCCTGTCATCTCAGTCAGTCTGTGCCCTTCTTTGTCTTGGTAGTTGGAGCTGTCTTGGATTCATCAAGGATGATGATGTAAAAAAGGTGGTCAATAGTGAAGTGATGCAGGATGAGGAAGGCATTGAGATTATGGACTAGCTAGTTTAGTGCTTTGTCACTGTTTTTTGGTCCAACCCATGGGTTAATATTAGTGTGACCCACTGTGGGTTGTGACCCATGCACCCGTGGGAATGACCCATACCCATGGGTCTATGGGTGTGGGTTTTGGTGGGTATGGGTATGGGTTGGCTTCCAGACACCCAGGGGTTACCCATGGTGTTCACTATGTGCATGGTAGTGGTGGTGGCGAGCTGTCGCAATCTGTGACATGTCACTGTGCCACCTTCATCGTTGTAGTAGTGAGGGCATACCTTGTTACATTCTCCCTCCCTTCACCCAGGTCATTGATATGGTGGTGTGTCGTTGCACATCCTCTGTCCCTGTCATTGTGTGGTGGTGGTGGTGGCATGCCATTGTCCTGTGGTGGTGGTGGTAGTGGTGGCAGCAGGTGTGTGCATGAGCGGGTGAGTGGCAGTGCAGGTGCATTTATTTGAAGCATGGGTAGGACAGATAGTGGCGGCTGATGGCGTGAGGGATGGAGTGTGTAGCCAGGAGGTGACAGACTGACTGGCGGACAGAGAGAGGTCAGGTGTGGCAAGTGTATGGTAGTAAGGTATGTGTGTAAGGGAAACAGAATTCGAACATTGTGAATTATGTGATCCGTTTGCCCAAAATTTCTCTAAGTCCATACTATTAGGAATTTATTACTACATTTTATTAGGCTATCTACCCTAGTTACCCATGTAGTGCTGTCGAACTCTGTAGCGCTGTCAGCCTGTGCCGGTGTGACATGATGTGGCACTGTGATATGGCTGTAGCCCTGCTGTAACACTGTGACACTATGACTCAGTTGCCATGTCACACTGTGACATGCTGTGATGTTGCTGTAAATTCTGCAACAACTGTGTGAAAATTAGTGGTTTGCTGATGTTTCTCATGCTCTACTTTGCCTTCTGCCTTGCCACTTCTTCCTCTTCCTTCCTTTGGGTCTCCTCTGCTGCCCTCTGTGCCTCCGCTGCCTTCCGTGCTTCCTCCTGTCTCCTCTGCTCCTCCTCTGCTTTTTTCCATGCCTCCTCCTCCTTCTTCGCCTTTGTCCTCCGCTTGCACTCTGCATATTTGGCGTCTGCCAATCACTCGTCGTCATTGTCGCGTTTGGCCAGCTGCGCATCTGTCCACTCTGTGATATTGGTGATCTCCTGGGGGGCGGACATGGTTGTAGTAATATGGGAAGTTTATGAAGCACTTGCGTGTACTCCTGTTGATTTATAGGTGTCCTTTTGAACTCCGCCCAACTCTGTTTTGTCCTTAGGCCTTCAAGGGTTCAGGCCTAAGGGGGGGATAGCCTTGTCATCTGTCCAACTCTGCAACTCCACTCTTTGTTGTCACCAACTCCGATGCAATCTCTGGCTAGTCGCATTGTCTGACATCCGAACCACCTCAGTCTATCCTCTGTCCCTTCTATTGTCTTTTTCTAGTCCCTTGTGTTTGCACATCTAGGTTGCTGTGCATACTGAATGTCGTTCCTTCTGATCGAGTCCAACTCTGCTCTCTCCGACGCATCTCTGATGCAACTTCTATCTGGACTCCTTGACCTCCTTCCCACTGTACTATCATTGTTCTCGAGTCCTAACTCTGTTTCTCCTGTAGGTTCTCAGATGCAACTCCTGCAACTCCTGACCAACTCCTACAACTCCAGTGGACTCCTCGAACTCCTCTGTTCCCCCCTCCTTTTCTGTCCTATGCCTTCCTTTTCCCTATGCTCTCCTGTCCCTCTCTGTATTATTAGTCTTCTTACACTACCATCCCATCTCCTCAACTCTGATCCCCCTCCTCCTAACTCCACTTTTTGGACCATCTCCAGTCTATGTGTTCGCAACTCCAATGCATTTTTGCATACCTCATTGGATTCTTCGCAGTCACTTTGGATATCGTTATCTCCCCCACTATATCATCCATTGATGAGTCAGGTAGTGAGTAACAACTTTCTTCCAAGTACCTGTTTCTTTGAATGCCAACCTCTCTGGGCCTACTCTGTCCCTTCTGGTGCAACTCCGCTTCTCCGGTAACCTGCCTCTTTTGGCAACTCTGGCAATATGTTCTGGTTCTCTGGGACCTTTTCTTGACCTCTCCTCCATGCATTTCCGCACTACTCTGCACCTCCTTTCCATCTTATGGTAGTATCTCTGTTCTTTTGGTTTCTCTTTCTTGTTTTTGATCCTGTTTCTCCTTGACTCCTGGCCTTAGGGCCTTGAGGGCTTGGCCCTAACAGAGAGGCACTGTCATATGCTGTCCAACTCCTGTCAACTCTGGTCATCTCCATACCATCTCCAGTGCAATCTGCTCAGATACATCACCTCATTTAGTATAGATTAGCTTATGTAACCAAAACTGTACACCACTCCAGTCATCAGTATATCCAGTGCACAGCTCCGGCTTTGCTTATCTATTCATCCATCTTACTTAGTACCTTAGTCATTCAATGTTCCATCTTAATCATCTGTAGTCAATTCCTATGCAACTCCAAGTATAAATATTCTGTAGTGTACTATGTTGTACTTTAGTCAGAATATCAACTAGAACACCTCCTGTGTTCCTAACTCCTTAACTCCTGAACTCCGCTCCTAAGGGTCCTGAACCTACACAAGGGCACAACACATAAGTCCTGCACCAAGACCCACCCCTCTGCACCTCTGCACCTCTGCATCTCCGACCCCCTGACCCCTAATCAGGAGCAAGGAGGACTGGTTCTGACAGATACCAAAGCAAGGAATGAGACAGGCTTGTACTTGCTCTTGGAAAGTGCATCCCTAGTTCAAGTTGACAAGCAGTTTTTGAGTGTGCATTGTCCAATGTGCAGTTGTATGGTACCTGAGGGAGCATGTCATGCCAACTTGTCAGTCATGATACCTAATCTTGCTCCATCTCAGCAAGGATGAGCAAGACTATTGGATATGTGTGTGCACATTGTGTATGGTGAGGTGAGTGAGGTGAGTGAATGCATAAAATTGGTTGTATGAGTACATTAAGGCAGAGATTTTCTGGAAGAGCTATGGATGTTGATGGAAGATTTAGCTGCCAACAGTGATATGGTTGGATGGTAGGAGTATAGCTGGCAAATCAAGGACCATGTTACACAGTGTACTTTTGCCCCTATGATTTTCCCTATGCAGATCATGTGACTACGAACATATGGATGATATGTGCTTGAAGGCCCATAGCCAGGCTAGACCATAAGTGCTGGCCCTCAACCCTATGCTCTAGACCTATGATGTCATGGCCCTTGTTGCCATAACTACTGGGCTGGATCCCACTTTAATCATTCACTATCTTGTATGCTATGACGTCATGCCTAACTGATCATGCATTCCTCACTGCC
>JBBPTV010000637.1:0-17494 GCA_038094275.1 Tubosaeta brunneosetosa | reverse complement strand
ACCCTTGCAGTCGGCGTTGGTGAATGACGACGATTCGGCCTGCGTTCCCAATGCAACTCACGACCCCTCGCTGCCTAACATCATGGTGCTGGGCCCCATGGGCGGCGGTGTCAGCTCCGTCGTCAACTTGATTGCGGGCAAGGACGTTGCTCGTGTATCGAACGACACCTCGCGGTGCACCAAGAAAATGTCTTCGTATCAGATCGAACTCAGAGATGCGGCCAAGATCGTCCCTGTCACTCTCTATGACATCCCGGGTTTCGATTACAACGCTAAATCCCCCCTCGAGTTTCCGCGTGTTCCCATCAGCCTCGCTATCATCTGCATGGAGGATTTTCCGGCGCAAGTTAGGGCGACTGCGGACTACTTGAGGACCAAGTGGAAGAAGCATGGGAGCGGCAACATTCCGGTCCTTGTCGTCATTAATCATATCGCACCCCACCCGGACGATGGTTGGTGGGAAGAAAACGAGAAGCACTTCCCTAGCCTTGGTGTCGTGACCGACCACGTCTGCTTGATAAGATGGCAGAAGGAAGAGTCTACGAGGAAGCTCCAGTCTCTTATTATCCAACACTTGACCGCGCAAAAGGTTCACAGCAAAACATAGCCTTTACATATTTCATTTTAATAGATTTTCGGTGGCTTGATGTTGAATGTATGTTCTTTGTTACTTTCATCATGAATCTCGAAGATAGCTTCTTGGACCCATCCTTCCCTAAAGAACGTAGTGTAGGATGCGGAAAATGTAAAATGAGTATGTAAGGAATGCCAACAAGTCCAGGGTGTCCTAAACATGATGAAAGGCCTAAGGGGTCGTCTGAAAGAGACATGCAACACCACCAAAACACCACTCCAAGTCCTACGAGCGAGTAAAGCACGGCTTCAGCCAATTAGACAGCCACAACAACCAGAAGCTTGGTCGGGTACTGAAAATGAAATGTCAGCTTCTCAGGTATAGCCCCCTTCATGTCGCTCACCTCTCTTGGGTCGCCGGCACTGCTCCCGAATCAACCTTCGAATTTGCGCCTCGGAGTATTCCCTCCGTTTCCGCAACGACTGCGATAGATCTACGTCTCTCGGAGGCAACGTCGTGATACACACGTGTGCATCGAACGTATAGTATTCTTCAAAACACATTCGCTCAACCGCTGTGCCATTCGTAGACCCATCCTTGAGTTCCTCATACCACCATCCGTCCATTTCAAACTGTGACTCGAATTTTTCCAGTCCCGTCACGACGGCGATCATGGGGACCTGTCGGCCCGGTTCACCGTCCTTGATGAGACGTACGATGTTGGACTGGACCGTCGCCTTTTGTGACCGAAAACAGTGTATGAACAAATCGATGCCCACATCGCGTTCAATCCGCTGGATCATCTTCAGAATCGCCGCGTCTGGAGTTGGACCGCCAAACCCGGGTACTTCGTACAACAGAAACTGTTTCGAGTGTCTGTGAGAATGCGACGGGAGTGAGACCTGGTGGGATCGGATTCTTTGTGCGGTTGGCCTAGCGTCTGGGCTTGCGCTGCTAGTGGGATAGCCGACGATGAGATCGACGAGGGAGGTGATGCCTACGCCGGTACGGCCGAAGATGACGACCACATAAGGCTTCTGAGGAGACATGAGCGCAGAAGAGCGGAGAACACTGATTTGTTCACCGTGGACCCGGGAGATGGATCTCCTTGGCTCGCGTGCATCGAACGGGCCATATTCGCAGTGAGAGACCGTGGGATGAGACCTGGAACGAGTGGTAAAGAACGAGACGCCGAGTACTGCCACCTGGGAAGGTCCAGCGGTGAAGGGAAGAGGTCTGCGCCCAAGTTGTAGCCATCACCTCATGGCAAAGGCATTTCTAGAACGTGTGGCGGCACTACGACATTTGGTGTAATTTGGCAGGGGCTTTGGAAATAAACAAATGCCAAACAACACTTCTCGATCAGGCAAAGTTGATTCCATCAATGTTGCGAACCAGCCATCCTTCAGATCTCTTGCATCACCTTTCGACCTTATGGAGGGGGGCAGTTCATTCCCGACGAGTGAGCAATCGTGCTCCATTCATGACGATGGAAGTAACAGTCGAGTACGGTCGACCAGCTGGGCTGGGGATAAGCAATAGCCCAAGATGGAATTGATCATGATGCGTGTGGTACAACAAATACGGTAAACCATATACCTCTGAAGCGGTGACACTGACAAAATTGCCTACAATGACCCCTTAATTGCAATGCTTGAAATGGTCCAACGAAACAGACATGTACTCCGACTTGAACGCTAGGTCAAATCCGCGCCCTGCGAGCAAGCAAGGTACGTATTGAGCCCGTAGATATCCAAAACAGCCGGAAGGTGGGTCGGGATCTGGAGATGCGTGTCTCAGCCCGCCGAGTATGGCCTCCTTCATATCACCACTCACCTCTCTTCCTTCCGCACTGCGCCAGAATCAGTCTTCTAATCCGCTCCTGGGATCGGTCTCTCTGCTCCTGCAGCGGATGGCAGTGGCCTGCTTCTCCCAGTGACGATGCTGTGATGCACAGGTGTGCATCGAATCTATCATATCCTCCAAAACACATTTGCTCCACCATCGTGCCGTTCGTGTACCCAGCTTCTAGTTTCGTGTTCCACCAGTCGCCCGTATCTGCCTCGCGTTCCAGCTCCGTAACGACGGCGATCATCGGGACCCGAACACTTTCCCGAATGGAACGCATAATTGCAACGATAGTCGTATCTAGCTTCCGAAACAGTATATGGACAAGTCGATCCTCTCATGACGTTTTATCTGGCAAATCCTGTCAAGGATCGTCTCGTCAGGGCCGTCCTCACAGTGCTTCATACAGCAAGAACTCTTCGAACCGCACGCTAGGACGTCAAAATGAGACGTTATTTTGGCGGTAGCAATCTTAGCATCTGGGTGTCGATTGCTGATTAAATTGACGAGGGAGGTGATGCCCCCGCCAGTATGAGTTACTGAGTTCAGGTACTTCAAACCAACCACGTTCACAGTGATAGACCGCCGTGTGGGGATGAATAATCGATGGTGAAGTGCCTGCCTTCGGAAGGCAAGCGAAGCAGTTTGCGCCCTTCCCATTGGGGTCATTTCATCCATCAGCTCATGGCAAACACTTTCGTTAGATGACTACGCTGCGAATCCGTCCTAACCCGAACGGGAATCCACGGACTTTCGCGACACACGTTGCAGATCGTCTGTGTGTTATTTGGGTGGTAGCCAGGTAGTTTTGTCCCCTTGCCATCTCGTCATCATCGCCCTCGTCACCGTCGACTCGTCATGGGGGGTTGCCGTTGCGCTGTTCCCTCACGTCGTCGTCGCATGGCAATCATTTGCGTCTGTCTCCCTTCCTCCTCCTCCTCCTCCTCCTCCTCCTCCTCCTCCTCCTCCTCCTCCTCCTTGTCATCGTAGACTCGGATTCCTAGTTTGCGATCACAAACCTAAAAGGAATCAATACTAAATCACACGAATAGGGACAACATACTACATTTGATTATCGGCAGCTGAGTTGACTTATAGAGCCTATTTTCTAGGCCCTCTACCAATTGCCTCAATCCGTGACCCATATGTGGGATCAGAATGATGCTTTCCACTGGTATGCTGGCTGCTTCGTCCGGTTGATCTGAGGCGAAGCCAGGCCCGAGCCATCCCCTCGCTGGCATTGGGACAACATTCAAACTCAGTCACGACACGATTCGGCAGTGGCGCCTTTCTGTGATATCCTCCAACTCGCTATCTCATTCAATTCTGCATAGATTTCACTCGTTCAAGTTTGCTGTGCCATAGGATATGCAGTATATACTATATATCCTTGTGGAGAGACATATGATTCTGTGTTTTAAGAAAGCGCTAAAGTAGGTGTGCCGCCGAAATTAGCATACGTGATAGTATGCAGTCCTTGGCGTTCAATGGCTGGCATGCATGGGATCTTTCCCTCCTCTAGCGTTGGGTATTTATGATCGTCTGGCGCAGAGAATAGAGATCAGTACAACCGCATCCAGTATGCCTCTTCTCGGCACACCCCTCGCAGATGCCAAATTTTCCCTCAGTTCTACTGCGGTTGCCGGCTTTTTCGGTGGTGAGGAGGCCATCTCGGCCATGGAGACGGTCCATCTTTATGAAGGTAGACGGTGGCTCGGCTGGTATAATTCTCCTGGAAGTTACACGATCGCAAAACGTTTCGGTAGGATGGCACACTCACGCTTTTGGGGTGGGTTGTTTCCGGGGCCAAACGATTCGCCAGCTACCTCGCTTGGGCTCGATGGGAAGGATGGCCCCAAGTACATCGCAGCATTATCTGGCACAGTGATACAGACAGGTCATCTTGGTTATCTGACGATGAAGCGAAGCCAGGAGATGCGGCCGAGAGACATCGGGGGCAGGAAGACAACGCCTTACTACATCTCCTATCTTGCCATGAATCAAGTCGACTACACGGCTCCCGTCCAACGCCTACCCTTCAAGGATGCCCTGTTTGCCATCATCCCAATTGCTTGCAGCGTCGCGACCTGCATCTTGTGTGCATTGGTCTACGACTGGTACTGCTTCTCCATGATCCTTCTCGGTATCCTCTCTAGTGGCCTGGCGAGCTATGCCATCGGAAGAGGACAACTTGTCATCAAGTCGGTGAGCAGACCTGCAGAAGGCTCTCCTCCTGGTCATGGGATCCTGATGGGAGGTAATGAAGTAGTGGTGATCAAAGGGAATGAGCGAGATGTGAATGCCATCACCAAAGGCTGCTTCTATCTCGAAACAAATTCACAGTCTCGGGAAATAGAGGTTGATATAGAGAAGAGTAGCAAAGAGAGCAGTTACCACGCCATTGGGTTCTGCTCTCTCTTGCTCATCATCCAGTTCCTCTCCCAACTCATTCTCATCCCACAAGGGTCGCTTTTTGGCCAGATCATGTTCGTGTCCTCTCTTGGTGTTTCATGGGCGTACAACTCGTATCTGTCCTCGCTGGAAAAGGAGAAAATACAGTCGAACATACTCTTTAGGAAGCTTGGCAACCCGGAGATGCTTCGGTTCCGTGTTGGGACAAGGACGACGATGGCGGTTTTCGTCTGCCTCTTGCTCTTCCATGGCGTTCGTATTTCTGATAAGCAAGAGGGACGCAATGCTCGTACAAAGACTCTCGAATTGTGCATCCCGAATGATACGGTCGTATGGAGACGGTGGAGGGAAATGGTTGCTGAGCAACTCCTACACCTTGACAGCAAATCTGCCCCATACTTAGAGGAAGATGAAGAAGACCTGGCACTCTCGACGTCGCAGAGAATGCTTTTGAAGCAACTGTTGGATGATGCGAAGTCAGCCTTGCAAGGGTATTTTGACCACTTTGGCCAACTCAAGGAAGAGTAGCATCATGTCGGTGTGGTACTGGTGTAGGGAACGCTTGGCATTCACATGCACCGGGCCATCACCCTCACATTGTGCTTTTCATTTTGTATTGGTTTCGTTCTTCTCTCTTTCACCCTTCACTATCACAGTAATGTTGTCCCTGATCAGTACACTTTCAAGATGCACTCAGCTCGTCTCCTGTATTTAGTAACAAATCCCTCTGTACTCAAATACGATATCGGATTTCTTCTAATTTGCTCTTACATCCAAATCGTCCGATCCCTAAAGTGTCTTGAATGGCAATTACCTGACATATATTGCTTATCGTGCTCGTTGGACTCACTTTCACTGTCGTCACCAATGCAGGCCTCAAAACTACCCTAGGGTTCATGTCATATTTATGTGTGTTACCCGGTGTGTCAGTGACTCGTATGTTCATTAGATACGATGACCACAGGAAGATATCCATCTCCACTGATTGAAAGTGGTATTTTGGCATCCGCAAACTACTGTAAGGTAACACAACAGACATACCGGCGACGCGGGTACGGGCCAAAGCCACTGTCAGACTGCTTGAAGAGTCCAGTTGCCGTCGCAGTGTACTTTGCGCAAAGTGTCGTACACAGGTAATGAATGAAACACATACAATCTCGAATGGGTCTGGCTCCTAGATATGCGGGGTGGTTTCATTTGTAGCTGCCTCTTGTCGACGACGACCTTGACAACGTCTTTCCGCTCTGTCATCGCTCCGAGACCTACGCGCAGTGGCGCAAAGCAGGAAGTAAGTGACAAAACTAAACTTGCGCGGATCACATACCAACATCCCCAGATACAAGCCCTGTCTCAATTGGTTTATGATGTGATGCTTGACGACATCTTGAACGACGCAATGGTGCTGCACCATCAGAGGGTGCTCATACATGTACGTGTGTGTCGGGTGCTAATGAGTGAGGATGATGGAGTATGCATTGGATGAATGGGTGATGAACAGCATGGGAGAGGAACTTACGACGGGGTTGTCACAGACGCAGGCTGCAATTTAAGAGTGGCAGAGGAAGGATGATCTCTGCAGAGCGCCTGAGTTCGATGGGATCACTGGTGTATGTCCCCTTGTGCTGCCATGAACAGTCTTGGGCGGGCTGAAGATGGTTCAAACGTTCATCGAAGACAACCGCTGTAGATCCTAGTTGCTTACTTACATAAGCAAGTATCGGAAACATAAGGTGAGGCCTATTTCTAGAGGGAGAACCTCACGGTGCAGACGCACCCTTGTTTACACTCCTGCATGCCGCCGATGTCCACGTCATCAACGAAGAGTGGTGCGTATTGAGGATAAAAATTTGCGTTGATGCTGATTAACGAAGCATGCTCTGAGATTGACGCTGGGGAGGTATCTGCAGTTATATTCAATGCGGACGGCAATTACATCGTCAGCAGCGGAAAGGGGGCCATTCATGTCTGGCGAGTGAAAAACGGTGCATCAATGGCGACGATGGGAGTGGCAGCTGGGAATGTGCGCTGCGTTGCTGTCTCTGAGGATGGCAGTTACATCGCAGCGGGGTTGACGATAGGTGAGGTGTTGGCTTGGGATGCGACGACCTACAAACAAGTCTTTGCGGGCAAGATAAGCGAATACACTATCCACAGCCTTGATTTCTCGCCAGACTCGACCTGTGTCGTCTCTGCCGACGGCTACAATCACACAGCCACTGTTTGGGACATTACGAGAAGGAAATCAACCTCGCTTTCGCACAACCACCAATATGTTGAGGCAGCAAAATATTCTCTACAAGGCGATCGAATCGCGACAGCCACTGAGGAATCCATCCGTGTCTGGGGTTGTGATGATGGCCAACTACTAGTTGACATCCGAGTGGAACTGAAGCCTTGGCAAGGTCTTGTCTGGTTCAACGACTCCCTCTTCGTCCTCGCAAAAGACAGAAAAATCAGGCAAATCAATCCGTCCACTGGGTTTACCATCTCGGAGTGGTCTGTTCCTCATGGCGACGGCAACGCATGCATAGCCCTTCTGCAACACGGGAAAGTTTTAGCATACTCCGTCAGGAAAATGATCACGTTCTGGGACACTACGACACATGCCCGACTCGGTCTCATCCCCCAAAGCTGCGACATAGGCTCAATTGCCATCTCTCCTGACGGTGGGCTTCTTGCAATTGCCGTGCGGAGAAGGGGAATCATCTTAAGGGAACTTACTTTTATAAAAGTACGCTATATTCTTTTTAGCTGTCTTTCCGCACTAGAACAGAGTTTCCTACAAGGAGCTGGACATTGGTGCCAACAATGCTGCACTCCATGCTTGGAAACATGATCAACTTAGCAATGCAGAAGCGTTACTGACTGCGGCGTTACCAACATCCGAGAACACGGCTCATCTGCTAGCGAGCCGGGCTATTGTACGGGCACGCTTAGGACAGTGGGACTTGGCGCTCGTCGATGCCCAGGAGGTGCATATCGCTCTGTCGTCACGGATATTTGAAGCCTGACAATCTTAATCCAAGTCTATCAGAATCCAGGGATCCGTCGTCGGTTACATTGCAAATTTTGCAAGCCTTTTCGGAAAGGGCGAAACTCGTAAAGGACATCAGGTATGCGACATCGCGTCCCTGCATTTCCATTCGGACCATGTCACCATTCTCCTAATCAAGGCATGTACTCCGCCTAATGTAAGTTGATGCTCTCTGAACCTCTTTCTTGCAGGCTGTTGTTTTGTTCATGGCCGGAGATCACGAGGATGCAATATCACGTATAGATGGCCTCATATCCATCGCGTTCTTGGATACAACACCCTACGTAATCCAGGTGGGTGAATAATGAGCCGTTCAGTAGTATCACCACTAAGATCTCCAACAGGCATACATGTACTTCCTTCTTGGGAACTCGCAGATGGAAGGCGGTGACTACGAACGTGCGATACAATCCTTTGAGAATGCCCAGGTTAAACTTGGTCACCGCACGAGTCAGCCACCATTGATATTCTCGTTGGTATGTCTCGTACTGCACAACGTAGCAATTTATGATCTATTTTCCGACAGATTTCAGGGTGGAAGTTCGATGATCTTGCAATCATTCTTCAACAACGATATTGTGAGGTACTTTTTGCAGCGGGTCGTATGATGGAGGCTGGGGAGTCTGTGCTACGCATGGTGGATCAAGAGACTGAGATGACCGTATCCACCAAGGCATGGGTTTCTGGTAAGCTATTGTCCCATCTAACTATTTGACACTCGGTTGAATTTCACTGCAGACTTCCTGCAAAAATGTCTTTCTATACCGAAGGACAATGGCAGCACGGGCGAGGAAGCTACGTGCAACAGCAATGCGCCCCATTCACCTCACCCTATGACATCACTATTCAGGGGTTGGACAAGATTAAGACTGACAACTGTGCCGTGGAATGATGCCTTAGCCGCCGCAGTTGGCGTGAGCGCTCTTTTTCTCAGTATCCCTTATCTACCTAACGTTTGCGTGCCCTGCAGTTTATCCTGCCCAAACCCACGATCTATCGGGTTGTCTGCGAGCAACTGGAAACTACTAGCCGTGTGGTAGACGCAGTCGCGTGTTTCCACCAAATGCACGAAGAAGTGGCAATAGATGGTGAGGAAGCGAGTTGGACACAAGGTGAGTGGTCATTTATACAATACCCGAGACACTTTCGTGATTACCCTTTGGCAGACTTTAAGTCTCGATGCGGGGCCGAACTACGGGACCTCGGGGATAGTTTCATGAGTGCTAAAGAATTCCACAAGGCCATTTCGATGTACACGACTGCGCTGACTCTGTACCCTATGGCCACTTACGACCTCTTGATTAAGCGAAGCGAGGCACATATAGGTATGGGAAATTGGGATGATGCCTTGGGCGACGCAAATCAGGCGAGTCATTTTTACTCATACACGTTTGTTGATGCTAATTCTTTACTCAGATAATCAACCTTGATCCATCCTCTCCGTTAGGTTATGAGAGGAAGCATGGAGCTTTACATGGTATAGGACGCTATGATGACGCAATTGGTGCATTCGAGACAATGCTGTCGAAGATGTCCGAATCGTCCGACCCAGAGATTCAGGGTAGGGTAATCCCGTCGTACAATGTCACTTGATTGATAGCCTCTCAGAACGATCTCACCACTACGTCACAAAAGAACAGACGAAGGAGACAATCCGTACAGTTATCCAGGCTGTCGTCCGTGATTCCCCATTGGTGCTTATCAATACCGTATCTGGTCGCCTCTGCAACAAATCAGAGCAAGCCGCTGCATTCGAGTCAGTGCCAACCTTTACAAAGCTTATCTCGTCCATGACCACTTGCGTCGACCACGCATCGATCCAAGAAGAAGTCGAGGCATTCTACCGTTACGCTACGTTGTCACACAAATGGGAAGAGAACGAACCTCTATATGAAACAGTCATGAGAATCCTGGTATACGATCTTGCGACGTCTCCGACCCATGGGAAGCTGCAAACGTTCTGCAAGATCGTCCGAGAGGCAGGATTCAACTGGGCTTGGAGTGATACATGTTGTATCAACAAAGTGGATCATTTTGTACTGCAAGAAGCATTGGTTAGCATGTTCAAGTGGTACGAAGGTTCCGCATTGACGATCATCTTCCTTCTTGGAGTTGGTCGCCTAGCTGAGCGAGGCGCTCTGACGAAGAGTATTTGGAACATGCGAGCGTGGACCTTGCAGGAGTACCATGCCTCAAAGGTGGTCCGATTCTATACTCAGGATTGGACACCGTACTTGGGTCTCGATCTCTACAACCACAAAGATTCCCCTGAGATCATCTCCGAGATGGAAGAAGCAACACAAATTTCGGCACAAGCATTGACGTCACTTCGTCCCGGCTTGGACAACATACGTGAAAAACTTCGTCTTGCCTCCACACGACAGACGACACGTGTCGAGGACGCTGCATACTCGTTACTCGGGATCTTCTCCGTGTCTTTGCCAACTTTGTATGGCGATGGCGATAAAGCACTCGGTCAACTCTTGGCGCAGCTACTCACGAGCTCTGGGGACATTAGCATCCTTGCATGGACGGGGAGGTCAAATAGTTTCAACAGCTGCCTTCCTGTCAGCATCGCCGTGTTCAACCAGCCTCCCACCACACATATACCACTGGAGGTCCCCGATGCCGAAATGGAAACAATGACTGCCGGACTGCGCTCGCTCGACCCCGCTGCAGTTACAAGATTATATAGTCGACTAAATGGGCTCCCTGTGCCGTCGTTTACAGGACGCCGAATGAAACTGCCGTGTCTCACCTTCAAACTAGGACCAGTAGTGTTAGTCTCTCAGAGTGGGTCGGAATATGTTTTCCAGGCACAAGCAACTGCACTCGGGATTGTGGAGATCAGAACTGAAGAAGACATCTCTCGGCTGGATTCTCTATGTCTCGTCCACCCTTGGATTGACTTTCTCCTTGACCGCCAGTCTCTTGAGGGCGTAATGGAGACAACGATGACGGATACCGAGTCTTCCGTGGGCAAGTTCCCCAGTTCTTCTAGCATCACATCCATTTCTCGCCCATCGACGACGCCATGGTTCATAGCTCGCCTTGGACAGACACTTGGCGGATGGTCTACAACGCCATCCGCTTCGGACACTGTATCGCTCCCTCCCCCTGTGATGGTGTCGACCAAGGAAAAGCAGGCGCGTGTCCTGCAATTCATTGCCCGACTCCGGCAGCCATTTGGTGCGCTCTTACTCACGCCCACTCGCCGGAATGTAGAAGAGTACAGGCGAGTCGCCGCACAGAGCTTGATCAGGGTACAGGTGGAACGGATCTCACTGAAAATATTGGTCAAGCTGATTCGTGGTGTGAGGATGCTGGACGTGCTCTGATGATTCTCTCCCTGACTGTTCCTCTTTGGAGAGTTGATGTACTCTCCGTGTCGTCGTTTATACCGTTGTAGTAATTTTTAATATCAATGTGGTTTTTAGTGTTGGGAAGACTGATCTGAGACACTGGAGAGAGGCGTCCGGGCGATGGTTGGGGTGGACTACCTACGACAACCAATGACAACCCCGCCGGGATACACTCCCTGTCGCCTCAATAAAACACTCTATTCATGACGATACGCGATAAGGTCGACAAGAGAGGTGATGCCTATCACGGCTGAAGTGGCTTGTGCCCAATCCGCTGTAGCCAAAGTTGCCTCACATTTCAAGAACGTGGGACGGTAGTACGACCTTTAGGCAAGGGCTTTGGAAATAAACAAACGCCAAACATTGACACACCTCCGAGATCGAGCAAAGTTGATTCCATTAATGTTGCGAACTTCTAGCCATCCTTCAGATCTGTAGGCTTCCTCGCATCATCTTGCGACCTCTGATCAACGAGCCAGGCCAGGAATAGCCCAAGATGGAATTGATCACGCGCTTGGTACAACAAAAATGAAACGCAATACGGCAAACAAACGATCGAAAAGCCTCTGGTAAATCATATACTTCTGAAGCGGTGACACTGACAAAATTGCCTACGATGACTCCCTGTTACAATATTTGAAATGGTCCTTCCATGATGGGTCCCTCCCTTGAACGTTAATTCTCAAACTTCGATCCCTCGCAGGCACCGACCTTCGCTTGAAAAAGATATACACTCCTTGAACCCCAGGTCAAGCGCAAGCCAGGCGCGTATCACCCAAGTAGAGCCCGTAAATATCCAGAACAGCCAGAAGGTGGGTCAGAATCTGAAGGTGAATATCTCAGCCCGCCAAGTATGGCCTCCTTCATATCATCGCTCACCTCTCTTCCCTCCTTTGCACTGTGCCAGAATCAGCCTTCGAATTCGCTCCTGAGATCCGTCTTTCGGTCGCCGCAGCGGACGAAAGAAGTCTTCTTCTCCTAGTGGCGATGCCGTGATGCACAGGTGTGCATTGAATCTATCGTATCCTCCAAAACACATTTGCTCAACCACCATGCCATTCGTATACCCAGCTTCTAGTTTTGTGTTCCACCAGTCGCCCGTATCTGCCTCGCGTTCCAGCCCCGTAACGACGGCGATCATCGGGACCCGAACACTGTCCCGAATGGAACGCATAATTGCCTCCGGAAGGATAGTCGTGTCTAGTTTCCGAAAACAATATATGAACAAGTCGATCCTCTCATGATGTTCTATCTGGCGAATCCTGTCAAGGATCGTCTCGTCCGGGCCGTCCTCACAGGGTACTTCATACACCAAGAACTCTTCGAACCGCCCGCTAGAACGCCGAAGTGAGACGTTATGAGATACAATTTCGGCGGCAGCAGTCTTGGCGTCTGGATGATGATTGCTGGTGTAATACCCGGCGATTAGATTGACGAGGGAGGTGATGCCCACGCCAGCATGACCAAAAATGACGACTACATGAGGCTTCTAAGAATAGGTGAGTGGGAACTGTGACGGTCAACACTGGTCTGTTCACCGTGGGTGTGCATTCAGGAGATCGAACCACTGGGTTTGGGTACTTCAAACGAGCCATGTTCACAGTGGCAGGTAAGTGGTCAAGAGCAAAGCGCTGAGTGCTGCCCCTGGGAAGGCAAGCGAAGGGGTTTGCGCCCTTCCCATTGGTATCATTTCATTCATCACCTCGTGGAAAACACATTTTATTTCATCAGGTAACTACGGTGTGAAACCGTCCTGACTTGAACGAAACAACCAATTTATCATCACAGCAGAGATACCCCAGATCACCTGGGCGGCAGGATGGGAGACAATGATCTGAGGGATGATCTGCAAGATCACGAGTCCGTTCCCCATTTGGTCAGATTGTTTTCTTCCTGGCGTCGCTATACCTCGAGCAGTATGAGCCAACCCCTCCCCTCTGATGAGGAGCCATTTGTGCTTGTTAATTTGCTGTCCCATTTTATTCACATTGCAGGGTAATGTCGTCGTCAATCTGCATGGTTCGAGTTCGTTCCTTTACCCAATAATGCCATTCTTTCCTGATCGAACCATAGCTTTCCGTGTTCTATCTCACACCAGTAGGTTTCCATTCTTGAGTCATGCATCTACTTGTTTGTAGCGTAGACGTAGGATCGTACATCATCAAGGAGACGGTCCGAGTCCGCAATCTGTGTCACATGAGGTCGTGTCACACGTCACAGGCTGTTTCGTGTCATCACGCCAAACTATGGCCCAGACGTTATCTATAACAACTGCAGTACCGTTGACTCACGGTAATAATGGAACAACATGCTCTGGCAATCCTTCAACGTAATGATCTATGGAACCGGTCTGAGACGAGACGGATCCAAGCATTAGGAAAACAAGGTGATAAACTTCTGGTCGTCGCTCCCAAACTTTTGTACTTTCTGATCCTGGAATCGCAAAGATTCGGTGGTAAGGTGCTGAATCAGTTCTGGAAGCAACTCGGGGCCTGCAATGAAAGATTGAACGAAAACAGTTGGTCGACTCCGATTACTCCGTCATTCATGCTCACTTTCATTTATCACAGTCGAATGTCTGAAGGCGGAGGATTTCGTGTCAGCGGAGAAGTCGTTCGAGGTGTTATTCCGGGGAATGGATCCCAAAACTGTCGACTTCGACACCGTGCTGGACATGGCTGTGGAGTTCTTTACTCACCTCGGTGTCGCATGTGGGTATAACCGCCCCACCGCATTTCGATGCTCATCAATGCGACAGTCATGAACACACGAGGGCGAAAATCTGGGACAAGTACTACTTTTTCTGTGAGTGAAGTCATCTATGAGGGGACGGACAAGCTCCTTGAACTAGTCGACGAAAAAGGGGGTTCCGGAATACGACAACAAGAGGTCCTGAAGGCATTGGTGCGTATATATCCACGTCGAATCCATATCCCCTTTACCGTATCCCAAACAGTCATTTAAACGTGACGGGAATTTCTGCCTGTTGACCGACAGGCAATTTATACCTTTTGATGATGCTGGAATTTTTCCCGCTCCGGCGTATATCATTCCAAACTCTGTACACGGAAAGGTCTCTTTCAAACTATTGCAGTCATTACCCGTGTGCTCACGACTTTCATTTAGCTCGACACTCTGAAGTGTATAGCCATGTTTGCCGGTGTCACTGCAAGGGATGACATTGTGGGCCATCTGAATAGCATCGGTAACGTCATGAATATGCAGCTAGACGCCCAAAGCGCGCATGATAAATTAAAGTGGGGGATCGAGGCGAAGGAAGAAGGCGGAGAGGTACGATTCCACTGATACCTCATCGTCCTTAATGATCCGTTATTTAGGTCAAATACTTCTTTCGAATGATTCCGACTCCCATCCATTCTGATGCACGTGCTCCAGGGTTCATCATTTTGAAGGAGGGTGATGAGATTCGTTTCGGAGAAGGGCCTGAAGGCAAGAAGCTTGACAATGGACCTCTCCCGAGAATCTGTAATCTTCAGCTGGCGGTTGCTCGGGTTCTGAAGATGAGTGGTACCGCTGATATAATCTTGGAGTGGAAGGACGACGCAGATGACGATGGATGTTTCATTTCTTCTGAAGAGTACTGTGATATGTTGGACGCCAAACTTCTTCTTTCTGGCAGAGCTGTGATCGTTTCATAACTACTGATAGATAGATGATTTGTGAGTGGATGTTTCAGGCGTCCGGTACGTCAGGACCTTGATGTTTTTATGCTTATACCCCTCAGTTATAGATTTGTATTTTCGGGTTTATACATGTCGCTATCTAAGAGGAAGACACCATTAAAGCTTGGTATGCAGCGTCATATTACGCAAAAGCAGGCAGACCGGGCAAGGCATAAAATGCCCGAAAACACAGATATGACGGTTCTTTGATTCCACCGCCTGCGTCGACTGATACCGCTGTTCGTACAAGTCCATGTTGTATGAAACGTCTTCTCTAGAGAGCGTCGTCGCACGCGTGGTTGATGAACTTCAAGCCTCTGGATGCTAGCATCTCCCCATTCTTTCGCGGTCCAGACCACCAGTCTTCCATCGACATGTAGTGTTTCTCGAGACCCACGACGATGCCGATGAGGGGGACTCTCGGGCACCGCCGACTGCACCCCGTTATAGATCTTCTTGGCAATGCCTTCGTTGGGTTGCAAAAACCGAACGGGCAGACACACGACATGCGCGGCACGTCCAGCCGTCGCAGTAGTTGCACCGCTTAGTCCCCGGACGCGTTCACGTACGCATCGCACGTCGGGCAGAGCTAGGTGCCAGCACAGGCGCACGTGGACCGGGCCCGTGGCGGGATGCACTCGGGGCAGGGGGCGCCTCGGAGGCCGAGGTAGGTCAACGTCGTTGGTTGGAACGGACAGCAGTACGGCGACGCGTCGTAGATGCAGCACAGGGTCCAGGGGGCGACGTCGGGCAGGCAAGCGTGGTATGGGGAGGGCTGGTCCGCGCCGCTGTCCCGGGATCGGTTGGTTCGCAAGACATGCGTGGCAAGATATACGCTGGTCCTAGTAGCATATTTCGCATTTGACGAGGAGGGAGCATTGGCACTGGTCATTAGAGCAGGCAACGATGCAGTCACAATCG
The DNA here is from genome assembly GCA_038094275.1 of Tubosaeta brunneosetosa. Lineage (NCBI taxonomy): Eukaryota > Fungi > Basidiomycota > Agaricomycetes > Boletales > Boletaceae > Tubosaeta > Tubosaeta brunneosetosa. Next base: position 1,660 of record JBBPTV010000637.1, on the reverse strand, counting down.
ACACAACTGACCAGGCGGCGGTGGCACACCGGGCAGGTGAACAAGTCAAAACGAGCAAACACAGACGGGTTTGCGATCACGTCGCGTTCGATCAAATGATCCTTGAAGCGCTAGTTGAACGAGCCACTTGTTTGGATGATGACGCACACACACACTTAGACTCTCTGCAAGACTCGGAAAGCAAATGCCCGGAGTTGCGACACAGCGCGTGCCAAAATGGCGTTCGGGCCTTGAGGCGGGGTCCACAGGAGGTCGATTTCTTCCCGGACAATGGATGTAGACACTGAAATGAAGATCCTTGAAATTTGCGAGAAATCGTTGGACGGTTGAAAACAAAGGCATGGACGTTCGGTATTCACAACGGGCTTTTTGAGCAAGTACAATATCTCGACGAACGGTCTCTTCCAAGAATCTGCAGGCCCTCCTCTTGCGAGGTGGGGGTGATCCAACTCGAGGGAAGCAATGGTGGGGATAGTACTTGTGTCCGGTTGCCCATGCGGAGTGGTACAGATGAAAGAAAAGGTCAAAGAGCGTTCAGAGTCACCTGACTTGAATAACCTATCCGACGGTCAATGAAAGCCAACTCCGCATTGCGACTTTGACGTACGGTGATCATGACATGCTGAAACTCGATCTACGTTCTGGGGCAAGCAAAATGCGTTGGACCTGCGTTCATACAATACATGACAGAAGTGAGTGGGTATGTTGCTGCGAGCCTCTTTGCTAGACGAGACTGTTCAACGCCGGACATATGTCAGAAATCAGCTTTGTCTTAGTACATACTTAAGTAAAACCGCGAAGACGTACATCATAAAGCCATCCGGTGTTGGGTCAGCAGCCCAGCGAGCAGTTACCAGCCAAGTTCATGTCGGAGTGGTTGAAAGCGAACTTGAGAGCAACGAAGACGTTGAAACACAACTCCAACCTTTGGAGTTCGGGCCCAGTCTGTGTGCCGGAACACAAACTAAAGACCGTATCAGGTGGGCTTACGGTTGCACGTTGGCGGGCAGATGGCAGAGCAGTTTGTATTTTATGTGCAGTACGGTGTTGCTGGTGGTAGGCATGTTAGTTTCGGAGTGGGTACAAGGTGGCCAGGTAGGATGGTCTATTCAAATCATTGAACATGGGGCTCGTGGGGTTGATCAGTGTATCCCCTCACGACGGGGTATTGTTTTTAGAGGTCAACAACGTGCCTTAACCATGATGAGTTTGGTGCTTTTTGTTGTGCTAACTAAGCCGTTTTCTCAGTACGAGAGAGACAGCCTTTCGAAGGCGTGGGAAAACTGACCATGGCCCAGACATATCTCTTGATCAAGATAATAGCAACTGCAATACAATCGACTTACGGTAATAATGGAACAACATGCTCTGGCAATCCTTCAACATAATTATCTATGGAATTGGTCCGAGACGAGACGGATCCAGGCATTAGGAAAACGAGGTGATAAACTTCTGGTCGTCGCTCCCAAACTTTTGTACTTTCTGATCCTGGAATCGCAAAGATTCGGTGGTGAGGTGCTGAATCATTTCTGGAACCAACTTGGGGCCTGCGATGAAACATTGAATGAAAACAGTTGGTCGACTCCGATTACTCCGTCATTCATGCTCACTTTCATTTATCACAGTCGAATGTCTGAAGGCGGAGGATTTCGTGTCAGCG
>JBBPTV010000636.1:0-17520 GCA_038094275.1 Tubosaeta brunneosetosa | reverse complement strand
CATTATAGGAAGGTACTTACTATTGTAGAGGTTCACAGGCCTGTGTAGGGCTGTGATCTCGGCAGATGAAATGGCCCCATTCAGAAATTCTCGGCTGCACAGATCACACAGGTATCCACAGATGTTGACAGAAATCATATATTCATGTACACTATACAAACAATTTATACTAATCCATCTCCATCCTCGTCCTCACAGTCCTCATCGCGGGCATGCGGCTGCACCACCCTTGTCCGCCTCGTTCTTGTTGGCGCGGCGCCGCCATTTGTCCTCCTCATTTTCATCCTCATCACGGTGGACACGCGGTTGCGTTGCGTCGTCCTCATCCTTGTCGCCATGGTGTGCAGTGGTGCTGTTGTGCCTCCTCGTTATCCATGTCGTCACGGTTGTGATTGGCGTACTGTTGCGCCGCCTCACTTTTCACCTGCCCTGTCGTCGCCACATGGTGGTGGTGAGTAGGGCATTGCGCCACCCTGACACTCGTTGTCATCCACCCCCTGTGACATCCACATCGTCGTCGTGTGGTGGCATGCCATTGTGCAGCCCTCGCCCATCCTGTCACTGTGTGGCAGTTGTAGGGCAGCAGGCAGGCCGTCGCCTTGCCTCGCCCTCCCCATCACTATTCCTTGCCCTCGTCGTCGCCGGCAGTGTGGTGGTGGGTGCGCCGTTGTGCCCCCTCGCCCTTGTCGTCATCGGTGCTATGGTGATGGTGCACCGCTATGCCCCCTTGTCGTTGTTGTTGTTGGGATGGTGTGTCTGCACCCCCTTGTCCACATCCTCGTCGTTACGGTAGGGGTAAGTGTGGTGCTACCCCCCTGCCCGTGCCGTCATCGTGTTGTGCCTGCGCCCTCTCATACCGCTCCTCGTCGTCATGGTGGGGGTAGACGCGCCATTGTGCTACCGTCGTCGTGGTTGGTGTACCCGCACCCCTTCGTCCTGCTCCTCATTGTCGGTGCCGTGGTGGTAGTGTGCCGTCACGCCCCATCACGCTGCCACCGTCGTGGTTGGTGTGCCCACACCACCTCATCCTGCCCCTCGTCGTCGATGCTGTGGTGATGGTGTGTGTCGCACCCCCTTGCCCGCGCCCTCGTCATTAAAGTGGGAGTGGATGCGCCGTTGCGCTCTGCGTCATGGTTGGTATGCCCACACCGCCTCGTCCTGCCCCTCGTCGTCAGTGCTGTGGTGGTGGTGTGCTGTTGTGCCCCCTCACCCGCACCATCATCATTAGGGTGGGGGTGAATGCGCCATCGCGCCATCGTCGTCATGGTTGGCGTGCCCACCCCCCTCGTCCTGCCCCTCGTTGTCGGCACCGTGGTGGTGTGCTGTCGCCCCCCCTCGCCCGCATCCTCATCGTTAAGGAAGGTGAGGGTGGACGCCCCCTCGGCTCACCGTTGTTGTCGCGGTGGGGTCAATGGGTGCGCCGTTGTGTCCTCGCCCTCGCCGCTGTCATTGTCGTCGTCATGGGCAGACCACCGTTGGCGTGTGCGATTTTTCCATGTCACTGTGGTCGTTAGTGCTGTGGTGGTGGAGATGGTGGGGGACGCTTTGCCACGTCGCCGCAGTCATCGTCAGCACTGTGGAGGTGGGCGCGCTGTTGCGTACCTTTGCCCACGCTGACGTTGTCGTGGACATGCCATTTTGCGTCCTCAGTGGGGGTAGGCATGTCGTGGGTGTGCCCTCGCCGTCCTCCTCGTTTTGGTGACAGTGGAGCCATCACGTCACGGTCACCCTAGCGCATGATGGTGCCAGGTGGTGGGCTGTCACGTCGTCGTTGTCGTCTTCAGCATAGTGGGCCGCTCTGTTGCCGGGTCGGGGGTGTTTGTGTGGTGGGCACCATCGCATGCCCTCGCCCTCGGCGTCGTCTTGATGGCAAAGCTATTGCTTGCCTGCACACGTCGTCGTCGTCAGTGTAGTGATGGACATGCTGTTGCATGCCCTCGCCACAGCCATCGTCGTCCTGGGCTATGGAACGTCACCGCACTGCCCTCTTCGTGGCAGTGGTAGATAGTGGGCGCACCTGTTATGCCAACTCGCCGTGGTTGTCATTGTGTGGTGGTGCTGACCATCGTTGTTGCGTGAGGGTGGGCGCTTGAATGCGAGGGACTTGTTGGGTAAATGAGCGGTTGGGGTGAGCATGGGTAATACGTGAAAAAGGTTGACTTCGTGACATGCGAAGAGTCACGTGACTGTTTGTTTCAAAAATTTCTCTAAGTCCGAGGCCATTAGGAAAAAATTGGTACACTTACCTAGTGTTTGCTGGGTAGTACCAAGTATAGAAATCTGACTAATGTAAACACACAGCCACTGGTTTCTGTACAGACTCACACAGAGTGGCCAGGATCTGTGGAGGCTACACAGGACTGTGGGGAAAGCAGTACTCTGTGATCTCTGTGGCTGAAAAGGCTGGTTTGCTGATGTGTGTACGCTATGACGACGACGGTGACAGAGCACTGCACAGCGACAACGATGATGATGGCGACAAAGGGTGAGCAGACTGAGCGTGTGGCCCTCATTGTGGTCAGTTTTCTTATTATTCACTTGTGTAAGTAGTAAATAAGTGGTAAATAAGTGGCGAGCCCAATAGTGGAACCAATACATATTTAAGTAGAAGTGTACTTATGTCAGTTTTCGCAATTAAAGATACTTACTAGAGATATGGCCGATACTCAGCAGGGACCTTGTTTATGCATGTCAATGCAAAACACACAGGTGCTGTACATATCTAGTTGAAGCTTGAAGTATGTATATGTTGTATGTATACATGTAAGTACAATGGTTTACAGTTTGCCAGTTGGCAGCGCTGACACCAACACCCGCACCCAGAGGTATGCCCTCATATAAGAGGATTTATATTCACTTATACACCACATGTACATAAGAAATAAAATAAAATAAACCTCACTGTATGGTAGGCTGCACCGTTGCACCCCCCTCGTCCTCGTATCACATGGTGGTGGTGGTGGTGGTGGTGGTGGGTGCGCCATTGCGTTTCCTGTACCCCCGCACCTCGTCACAGTCGTGGTCATGGGCACACGACTGTGTTGCCCACACCTCCTCACGCTCCTCGTGGTGGCAGGCATGCCGACACGTTGGCCACGCCCCCCTCATCCTCATTGCCATCGTCATGGTGGTGGCAGGCACACTGTTGCGTTGCCTGCACCCCCTCGCCCTCTTCGTCACAGTCACAATGGTGGTGGTGGGCACGCCGTTGTGTTTCTCATGCCCCCTCGTCCTCTTTGTCACGGCTGCGATGGTGGTGGTGGGCAAGCTGTCGCATTCCCACACCCCCTTGTCCCCTTCGTTGCGGTCGCAATGGTGGTGGCAGGCATGCCGTTGCGTTGCCCACACCTCCTTGTCCTTGTTGCGGTCGAGGTGGTGGTGGTGGGCACACTGTTGCATTGTCTACGCCCCCTTGTCCTCTTCGTGGTGGTGGTGGTGATGGGCACACCATTGCATTGCCTATGCCCCCCTCGTCTTTGTCATAGTGGTGGAGGTGGCAAGCACACTGTCGTGCCGCCTGCGCCTAGTTGCAGTAGTGGTGTTGGAGGGCACACCGTCAGGTTGTCCATGCCACCTCGTCGTCGTCATCGTTGTCGCGGTTGCTGTGGTGGTGGCAGGCACACTGTTGCATTGCCCACACTTCCGCGTCCTCTTAGTCGCGGCCATGATGGTGGTAGTGGGCACACCATTGCTTTGCCCATGCCTCCTTGTCCTCTTTGTCGTGGTCGCGGTGGTGATGAGCACACTGTTGCATTGCCCGTGCCCCTTCATCCTCGTTGTGGTCGGGTGGTGGTGGCAGGCACACCATTGCGTTGCCCACACCCAGTCGCAGTGATGTAGGGCGCACCCTCGTTGTGGTTGAGGTGGTGGTGGTGGGCATATCATCACGTTAACCACACCCCTCGTCTTCCTCGTTGCGGTCGTGGTGGTGGTGGGCATGTTGCTGCGTTGCCCGCGCTACTCATCCTCCTTGTCATGGTTGTGGTGATGGGAATGGGGACGCCATTGCGTTGCCCGGGCCCATTGTTGTTGTGGAGATGGTGGTGGTGGGTGTGCGCACGAAAGGGGTGGTGTATGCCCGACATGATGCGGAGTTCAGTGAGTGCGCGCATGTGCAGTGGTGGTGCAAAGTACTTCATGCAGCCGTCATGCCCATGTCGTCGTGTATGGTGGGAATGTCAAAAAGCATGACATCATGGCCACAGTTATGCTTTCTACCCCCAGCAGTGGGGAACCTCATCTTTGCAACACAGTGGGAGCCTGGAGCGTCCAACATCGCGCATGCAGCTGAACAGTGTGTTGGAAGCAGCTTAGTAGTGTGACTCAGCAACGTGGGAATGTCAAAAAAGACGACATCACAGCCACAATTTTCGTGCCCAAGTGACCTTGTAAACAAGGTAATTAGTCAATTGTGCGGTGACTATGAATTAGGGCATAACAATTAAATTTACATGGTACTCTCCCCCCTTCAGGACGAACATGTGCAGAAATTCATAGGCTGTGATGGCCATGTGTACTTAGCACGCCAGTAGTTTCCCATTGTCGCTAAGCAAACCTGCTGACACTTAATTCCGCTAATGTGTCGCATTTCCCACCCATTGCTACTAAGCAACCACTTTTAGCACACTCTGAACACGTACTTGTCATTCTCCCATCTTCGCTAAGCGACCCAGTTTCTGCTTAGTACACTTTTTCCTGCTTATCGCTGCTAGCATACCAGATCACTGATCAAACTTATCGCTAGAAGTATGTACTCCACCCTGTCCATATCATAGGCCTGTCCCTGTCAATCCATATGACCTCACTCAGGATCAGGTCTCTGTCTCCATATGGGCCCTGGGTGGGCCACAGCATTGGATCAAAGGGCCTCTTTTTGCCCTCGTAGGTGTGCATACTGGGTCGTACCTGTATAGCCTGTGTCTCTTCCTGCGTGTTCCAAACACCTCGGAGGACTCGTTTGACCCTTACAATTATGGCGTACTGGATCTCTACTAGGTGAAGGGATCCAATAGTGTCCCTGTACTCATTTCCTTTCAAGTGGAAACTGCCTCACAGGTCTTCTGGGGCCTCCTGTGGATTGCGGGACAACTGTGCTCGTTTAGATGGCACCGCAACGGCAGAAGCCTACTCCAAATGTACGCCCATAACTCTGGCAAAAGATAATTCTCACCTCATTTGTGTCTCTACCTTAGCCACTAGCACAGGTTGCACCTCACCTATCCGCCACAGTGCCATCAGCCATCAAGTTGTGCTCACTCATGACCATCACCATGTGACGGCAAGAGTGAGGACACGTCACCTTGATGATGGCGAGTACGACAGCACCACCACCACGGCGATGAAGAGTGGATTAACAGCAGACCTATTACCGCCATCTTGATGATGGCGAAAGGCCATAATGGCACACGCACCCACTACTATTAAGATGACGAGGAGCGGTGAGGGTGCACAATAGTGGTTCCCCACCTCCACTTCAATGACAGCAAAAGTGTCGATGGAAGGCGACCGCAACGCAACGTCTGCATGCCACCCACACGACAAGGAAGAGGGCGAGGGTGCCACGATGGCATGCCACCACCACCACAAGTACAGCGGCAAGGGGCACGCTCAACATCACCACAGGGAAGGCAGCAGTGGCATAGCAGCTTTACCACCACCGTACAATGACAAAGAGGGTAAGCACAGCACAGCAGTGGCCACCACCCACACGACACAGTGTGCCCGTCACCAACATGACAACAGTGAGGGGACAAGAGCACCAAATTTGCAGGACATATATCCATGACTCCTGCGACGCAGGGACAATGACGTGCCCATATCCACCCATATGACGACAGGGGGAGGTGAGGGTACGACGACGGCGTTCCACCACCACCACCAACTCGATGACTGTGAAGAGATGCAAGGGTGCGTACACCACCACCACGTCAATGAGAATGGAAGGCAGGAAGCAAAAGCTCCACCACCACCTCAACAACCTAGTGTGCATGACAATGATAATGGCATGAGCGCTGCAACAGACAGCACCCACTATCACTATGATGACTGGCACAACAGCATATCTCCTTGAAACAGGATGGCAGATGAGATGGAGACAAGGTGAGGCCCACCATCATCGTCGTAGGTGCTGTTGTGGGGGCACGCCCTTGTGTCACATTTGCTGTCATGGTCGTTGTTCGTGGACATGCCACCCCTGCCTCATTCTAGGTGTCTTGTCAATGTGACAGTGGTAGTGGCGGTGCACGTACCTGTGTTGCACTACCCTTGCCTTGTTGTGTCGTCCCTGTAGTGGCAGACCCACGCTGACACTTTCATTGCTTCATCATCATACTCATATAGCAGATGCAACCTGAGATGAACAAACCATGATTGGCAACCTGACAATTGTGGGGAGTGCCAAAAAGGATGAGGGCTTGGATGCTGTCAAGAGACCTAGAGTAATCGAGGACGGCGCTTGGGTAGATGGGGTTGGCATGTCGGGGTTGGTTAATCGAGGATGACGCTTGGATAGAAGGAGCATGTCGAGGTCAGTACAGTAGAAGTGGCGGGAGGATGCATTCACATCACACCCCTCCTCGTCGCATCACCGTGGGAGTGCATAGGCGATTCTTCAACTTGCTGCTCACAATCTTTACAATGGCACACTTCGCCTACTTCTTGTTCTCCATGACTTTCCTGAATTCCTCAGTGAATATTACTTCAGTTTCTGTGACATCATCCCACCCCGCTGTTTCCAACCATGCAACATAATTATTATTAGTGTATTGGGCCCTCTATCCATCGTCCTCCCTGACTCCCACTTGTGTAATACCAAATTTGATGCAATCCCCGAAATAGGCCCTATTCCACCTATCCTGTCCGACTTTGCCTCTGGCATTAAAAGCACTGATATCAGCAAGCCTGGATCAGTACCTCCGAAACTGAGGCCCTCCCACTTTCCTTGCTTCGCTCAAGGACCGCTCATCCGTAATGCCGAACAGTGCTACTGGACTCCTCTACCTTTTGTCAAGGTCAAGGATGATTACTTCCATGGGGTGATGACCTGCATCTTCTCAGAGCGATTCATTGTCCACCACCCTCACCCATGGGGAGCACTAGTCTCGTTCATTGAACTCAGAAACCAGAAATATGAATTCTGGAGAAAAGAGATCATCCATATATGGCAATAGTGTATAAGTCTCAGTGTCTAACATCTTCATCCTGAGATGGCATGCTTCCACTGCTCCAAGTTCCCCATCCTTTGACGGTGCTACCGGCAGTAGGTCATATAATCCTTCCCAGTGCTGTCCTTCTAAAGGTTCTTTGGCAAGAATCCTTCCCACATAACTGGTGCTGGAGGTTCTGATGGTTGCATGTCTCTGCAAAGGGCATCACTAGGAGTCGACCATAGTAACACCTTTCTAGAAATATCAGCATATGGTGATCTGGGGTAAACTTACATACAGGCAACTGGGGATTCAGAGCAACTGAGGAGCGTCGGTTTATGAGATATGAAAAATACACAAGGGACACTTGCATTCGCTCATTGGGATTTGTCAGCCCTTTGGCCCATTGCTTCACTTCCGAACAATACAACTCCTGTGATGCTTCAGCAAGGGCAGCATGAGAGTTGATACTAGCATTGAAAATGTTTCTCCTGCTCGTAAACATACTGCAAACAACAAATAAATGGTCAGCTACAGTATTACCCAGGCGAGTGGTTGACATCAGGAAAAAGGCAAAAGTCTAAAGCTGACTAAAAACACCCTAAAGCGGACTTTGGTGGCTGATGGCAGCTCGCTTAGTCATAGCGCAAGCAGAAAGCTAAATTAGCCTGTTAGCCAGCGTCATCATTTTTCGGCCTGTAAAATTTCCACTGTGTTGTCACATTAGAGCTACCCTAATACCTTTTCCATCAATATACTGATCACTTGCTTCAGATTATGGCTGCTATCAACACAATGTGCATACACAGTGCCTGCCTCAGTGTGAAACAATATCATCATTAATGTACTATCTACACACAAATCAAGTTAATCTGGCTAAATATGTGTTGAGTCTGTATGCATGAGGTATCTGTTAGTCATTTAGACTGTCTTAAGCACTTGGACGACATGATAGACGACGTGATGATGCTGGCTAACAGGCTATTCGGCTTTCTGCTCATGCTGTGACTAAGTGAGCCGCCGTTAGCTGCCAAAGTCCAATTTAGGGCATTTTTAGTCAGCTTTAGACTTTTGCCTTTTTCCTGATGACTTAGTGGTTGACATAAAGAAAAGAGGTTCATTGTTGGCCATTGTGTTTGTGCGGCGGGCTTGGACAAGGCTGGGCTACAAGCACTGGACAACAATGAACGAAATACAGCAAGAGAACATCTCTGAAGCAATGGCAGACATGACAGTGTGGGAGTGGGACCGGGCCAGGTGGAGAGTGTGGGTTGTAGCGTCAGTTGTCATAGGTAGTCAGCGTCCTTCCACCCGCACACCTTCTGGGTTTCCCTGCTAGCCTCCCAGGGCCTGTCCCAGTCTCCCCTACTCCAACAGGTGTCCGGTTACCAGCAGGGCCAGAACCTTCGGAGAGCATCCTTATACGCGAGTCCACAAATGCATGCATCTCAATTTGCATTTCTGGACAATCTGGTGTCAACGAATGACAGCGGGGGAAGCGACTGATCAAAGAGTTTCTAGGGTAAGTTTTCTGCAGAAGTGTTTCAAAGGAAAATCCTAGACATCCCGTTTGCACCCAGGATGGCGTTGGAGGTGGTCAGTTGTCCACGAGGTGTTGTCAAGGTATAAAAGATGATGGTCCGGAGATGAACATGCATGGCAGCGTCTGTGTCAAGAGCCGGAAGCTGTGCTGTGATCGAGTGAAAAGAAGGACCAGTAACTCATAATGGGTAGTCTCCGAGACAAAACGATAGGGATGCACTGCTCCAGCAGATGTAGATACGCAGCCTACGACAGGTGACAACAGGTTATATTTCTAAAAATAACCCCCTCGGACCATTCACAGCAACTGGAGCATTTGCAGCTGCGGGTGTTTCCTTAAAAACAGACAGCCACCAATTTTTAGCCCCTATCTACTATTGTTGGATGGGTAATGCAAAAAGTACTAGTAGTGCAAAATCATGAAATAGCACAGTACCACCTGATAAGGGTACCCCGAGAAAAATCAAGGATGGAGGTAGATGGTGGAGTAGTGAGGCCCTTAATTTTTGTAAGGATCGAGTGAGATCTTAGTGCTACAAAAAATCGACAGTCCCAAAATCTGGCCTCAATTTGGATGTCAGAGAATCTCTGGATTTTTCCTGGGCCACTCAGGGCACAGAATCCTTCCAAAAACACATGTTATCATTTGCACAAAAATGCCATGCACCAGCCGTGACATGATGTATTTCAATCTCTGACTCAACCCATCCCAGCGTCGGATTAGTGCACTGTCCCAGTCCAATCCCACTACACAATACGATACAATACGATAGCCAATACAAGTTAATCAAACACCATGCTCGCTATGGCAAGGTCATCACAATATTGACAAGAGGGTCTTCAGGCTGCAGCAAGGAAGTCAGTCATTCAGGAAGCAGTTCAAGGCATCCGGAAGAAGAAGTATGGATCAATCGCACTTGCCTGTCGCAAGCTCGGCATCAAGACCTCTTATCATGCTGTCTACCACTGACTGCATGGAAAGACCAAACCCCATCTTCAAGCTCATGATAATCAACAGCTGCTCACGCCGACTCAGGAGAAGGTGCTGCGGAGCTGGGCAAAGCAGTTGGGGTTGATCGGAATGCCAGTATCGAAATGAACACTTGCTCCGAAGGTGCAGGCACTATGTGGGCAGCGACCGTCTGTGAAATGGATCAATTGGTTCATACAGCGTAACCCTGACTGCGCACTTAAATGGCCATCAAGATTGGATCCAAAACGTGCCCGACAGTTCAATTTCACAGTCGTAGATGAGCATTTCAAGTCACTCCAGACTCTCTTTGACGGTGAGGAAATTCCAGGCTGCAATCTGTGGAACAAGGACAAGATTGGTGTGCAGCGAGGAGGTGGACGAAAGGGCACAGGTGAACTATACTTCTATTCGTCACTCGATCGCAGCAAGTATAAACTTGAGAGCGATGATCTCAAGCTGGTCATAGTAATCGAAAGCGTCTGTGCCGATGGAAGTGCAATGGTAAAGCCCTGCATTGTATTCTCAGGAACCCAACACTGCTCGGAGTGGTATGAAGCACCCAACTCCAATGGCATCTTGTAGGTTTCTGTGATTTGGACTCTAATGTGCTACTAAGTACAAATCACAACGTTTAGAATCGCAATGTCAGGCAATGGTTGGACATCAGAGAAGATCTGCTATGAATGGTTCACAAAAAACTAGCAAGGTTCGGGCTCACGCAACGTATCTGTTTCAGCTCAAATCATTACCTCTGAGGAGGGTCATCAAGAGGCTCTCAAGCGATGCAAGGCACGGGAAGCAAAGGCTCAAAAGGAGAACGAGCAGAAGCAAAAGAAACTCGACAATGCTCTGGATGCCCAACAACGACGCTCACATGAAGGCAAGGACTCCATGGTTTTCGGCAGCCTCTTGAAGAATCAAAAGGCATCTATTCTTCGAGATATCGCATGGACCCTGGACCTCTCAGAAGACAGGACTCAGGACGACCTCATCACACAGATAGAAGAGTTTTTCGACAAACCGGCGAACCAACACCTGCATGGGAACCCTCGTTACATTGCCCTTTTCGTCAAGAAACATGCACTCGGGAAACGGCCTCAGCAAAACAATGTTCATCTGGCCCCTCCACGTCATCACCTGGACACCATCACGAACATGCCGCCACTACCTCAACTCAACCCTGATCTTGCGAACCTCATACCGACATTTCCTGTTCATGAGTACGAGGGAGCACAACCCCCACATGCTCCTGATGACTGGGGCACGTATCACTTTCTCGACACTCACTCGCACAGGCCCAGTTCATCAAGCCAAGTTGGAGAACAGCCTTTGAATTTCAACGAACGATCCATTCTTTTGTACATGCGACCACCTCCCCCATTCTTTTGGCCTCAGGAGGCACCTGGTTCACACTATTTTCCATTCAAGTATTAGTTGTCTACCTGTCTTAACATAGCCCGATTGACTTTTGATTTGTTTGTTCTGGTTGTCCCACACCTGTTCGGCACTGCTCGCCGACCTATGCAGCATAACTCTGGCAAGAATTGGTCAGTGTGACAAAGACGTGACGCGTGCGCAGCTTCAGTGGGGATTGACAGAGTCTCGGCCCATGACTTCCCAGCCTCAACAAATCACAAAAATATTCAGGTATGAACTACAAAGTGTACCCTATCCACTGATGTAAGTTTTATGGTCTTTTGTGATCGTGCTGAGGCACCCACCCTCGTAGCTTACCTCAGCCCTCAGATCAGGGCCCTGCTCCACAGGAGGAAAGCCCTCCAGGGCTTTCACCCAACCCACACTAACACTGCCCTTCGGGCATACATATCCCTTCGTTCGCCTGCCAGTCCGTCGCTCATACAGCGCCAGGCAAAGTTTGACAGTGAACAACCGCCTTTCCTCGGAGGTAGGGGGCCCAAATGACGACTGAGCAGCAAACTTGAGGTCATGTCCTCCAACAATTCATTATCAGGCTGAGCATCACTGTGACCACCTTTGAAGAATGTGGCAGCTTTGCTGAGGACACCTAGGAGACCACTGGGTTTCCTGGAACTTCATTTACTGTTGGATGGACCATGAAGGGGTTCAACACAGGCTGCGTTATCCATAGTTATGACGGATGACAATGAGATGCCATCAATGGTAATTGGGTGATTGCAACCTGCATTGTCATCAAAGAGTACATGTGATTCCACCAACTCAAGTTGGTGGAATTGACCATACTGGTCAAGAGGCACGATCTACGTGGCGGAACACGAGGGTGTCTAAGAGAGGGGTGCAAGTTTGTAATTAGCGGCCTCAATGACAAACACAAAGAGAGTAGCATAAAGATCCTGAACAAGTTGGTCCCCCTGTGCTGCACATTGCTTGGTATTGAGTAAGATGGTGAAGAGTTCCTTGCGTGCATATGTTGTCTTGCAGGTGAGGGTCTCGGCCAGACCCTCCATGAGGACTCACAGGAGCTTCTGGGCTTGTTGAAGCACGGCAGTGTCGAGAATGTAGGCTGAGATGCCCTGAGCATCTGCCTCTCCAAACTCGACATTTCCAAGGAACAGAATGGCAGCCAAGATACTATGAATGGATGAAATATGCTTTGGCTTGAAACCGAGTGTCTTAAGGGCATCCCAAAGATCACCCATAGCAATACCATCATCGCTAAATGGGCCTGCGGGAAGGCGGTAGCAATCGGAAGGAGAGAGTAATCAGATGGGGCCTCAAGAGCGAGAAGATCTCCTCCGGGGGATTTACACAGGCCAAGAGCTGGTAAAAGACATGGTAGGAGCGTTATTCGTGTGAGAGATGAGACTTATCTAGACCAAAAGCAAGGACTTTGGCTGCGCTGATATGACCATGATCGTTGAAGTGGTGTTCGGTATAGCGTGTGTGTCATGAGGCGTTAGGGTTTCATGGGTGTCTTTGCATTTCCAAAGACACCGAGGAGGGGCCCTGATCTGCCTGACCATCTTACCCTCTCACTTGGAGTAGGCTGAGAGGCAAAGAATCTGATCTATGAGGAGGCAAGTGGTGGCGCTCTTGCCTGAGCCAGAGATACACTTGGGGTGTATTCAGAAATGGGGATGAAATAAAGTGGGTGTACGTACTGAGCAATAATGGCCTGTGGATGGAGCCTCCTTCTCGCGAGAAGGTAGATCTTTGCAGCCTGCTTGTATGCGTGAGGCTGGGGAGGGCGATGAGAGTCTGCAAGGCTGAGTTTAGTGTCCTCATAGCATCTTTCCTCATATTCTTTTGCATTAGCATCGTTGACAATGGAAAGAGTCTTGAGTGGGTTGAGAAAAGGGGGGCAGTGGAGCTGATCAGAGCAAAGGGCAGGTCAGCGCGAAAGCAAGCACCAAGGATGGCAAGGACAGCGTTGTCGTCAGGCTGAGCAGTTGGGACAAGGTGTGAGGTCACTGGGGGTGGTCGCCTGGGAGACGGTGGTGGCCAAGTGGTGAGGTCATGGAAGAGAGGGGCACTACCATGTAGAGTGAGAGTCTATGGCGCGCGAGGAACGAGCACAGCCGTAGAACCAAGTTTTTGGACAAGCGCAGGCGAAGCGGGGTTCTCTGGCGCCTTGTCTGGTGCCGCACCGTGCTCATCTTGCCTGGCTGAGTCCTCGCCGCTCTTCATCACACCCACCCACCACTCCTGGGCTCAAACTACATTTTTGGCATCTCACAGCCATCTCTCACTGGGATCCCGAGCACGTCAGCTCATGGGCCGAGCGTTCTGCGAGGTGTTCCCACCCACCCTTGCAGCTCACGCCAAGCCCTCTGCTGTTCAGGGTCTGGAACCACTCCACGCTTTCACCCACACCATCCTCTCACTCAGCCACCTCCCCTGCCTTCCCTTGCCGTGCACCCACAGCACAGTCCAAAGATGGTGACTGTTGATGCTTCAAGCGCCGAGTCAGCACTGTCCCACCCAACACAAAGCAAGCTCAAATCCATGGGCAAAGTGCAATTGGGGGATAACGGAAAGCAGGCGACTGCAACGATTAAGATGTGAAGTGACACATACCTGCAGAAGAACAGACGATACTCTTGTTCTATCAGCCACAACTTGAGCGACTGCCAGCAAATGTTGGCATCAGCAGTATGTCATGCAAGGAAAAACAAGATGCACAATCGAGAAGATGTCCAATATGATGACGATGGGTGCATTGCACTGAGCCCCCTGCTCGACACTGCCTCCCTGACACAGAATTCACACCTGTCATTGTGCAGCTTCCACAGCTTCTGTGGACCCATGGCCACTCAGCCACGGCGCATGAAAAGTATCCGGGCAGTCAGAATGGGAGTGGGGTCTTGGTCCTGTCACCTGTGGGGAGGGAAGAGAGGTCATAGCCTTGCATCAGAAAGAGGAGAAGAATGTGCATAGCTTGTATGTCGGAGGACTATATGAGGAGAAAGCCCAGGGGGATGCTGACTGTGGCAAGTCAGTGAGGGTTAGGTGAAACTCGGGATCAGATTCGATCAACGGCATGCCCTTGTGATACCATTATCTGCCCATATATGGTGCATCCTGGTGACTTCTGTGTGTCCCTTCGAGGGCCAATTGGTCACTCCAAGGGTGGGTGAGCTGAGAAACTTTCCAAGGGGCGGAGCTGTAATGTAGCTACGAAATCTACCCTAATTTTGCGCGTCACGTGTTGGTTCAGCTGGTCAGAGTTCAAAGATAGGTCGCTATGGGTCAACCCAGCCCCTGTACAGTTGGGGACAACCATGAACTATGTAGACTAAATGTTTTATTCAAAAATCTCAGAAATTTGGCTGGCTAAAAACACCGTGCATCTGCAAAGCTGTAGAAATCACATCACGAATGTTGGTATTCTACTGAGTACACAATCATCCCGATTGGTTGAAAAGGCTGGAAGCGAGAGACATATACCTAAATGTGGGTGACTTCCAAAAAGAAATGGTCACTTGCAGGTGGTTGGATGGTCCCCTACCTTGGCTAACTGGGATTTGGTTTGCAGATGTGGGAACAACTTCAGATGTGCATTTTTAATCATATCTCAATCTTGAAGCTGGTGGCAGGGGTTGCAAAGCCCCCAAAAATCATTCTAGCCAGATATAAAGTTTGTTGAGTTTGCTTGTCCTCAGCTGTGCTGTTCAGCCAATCAGAGCCGTGGGTACCCCCGGGTACATTTTTCCGGGATCCGACTCTAGCCCCTGGGTAGCTTCTCGGCTCGCCACCCCCTTGGGTATGACCAATTGTCCCTTCTACTCACTGGTGCCTTCCTCTACTAGTGGCACTCATGACCAGCAGTGTGATCTCCGGACTTGGTTAACTATATCTGCATGTATACTATTGCCTCTTGGACCCCACCCCTTTGATTAGTTAGTCACAGAATGAAGTGATTCATTTCATGATTCATGTTACAGGTATGTGCAGGTAGTACAGAATATACATCATTGGCCATTTTCATGCGACTCAGTACTCCTTCAGCAGTCATCAATTCTGCATATGATCGGGCTGTAGAGCACTGCCTGTGAGTGACCCGATATGAATCAATGGCAGTATATATAAAAGGCATCTGGCTCAATCATTTGTCTGTTGAGGGTGTGAGAAGGGTACAAGCAAGTATCTTTTAATATGCAAGCCTACCTTCCTTCCACATGAAGCTGGAACAGCATCTGTTCAAACTGCTCTCTAACATTCACCTGAACCAATGAGATAATGTGCATATTCTGTGTTGAGTATTGTTGAGGTAGGGTAGGCGCCCCACTGCACGATGCACTGATGTGTATGACATCAGGAAAATGTGGAGCAGCTGCTATAACCAGGCAAATATTGCAAACAAATGTAAAGCTGATGTAATAGGGTAATGTCAGGTAGCTGGATTGCCAATATGTGCAATGAGAGTTGCAGAAAGCTCAAGGTAGGTTGATTCCTGGGGTCATCGTCTCCACTTGATGGTGGCATCATGTCCGCTGTGACTCCCAGTAAGCCTTCCGGTTTGTCCAGCTCGTCTGGATCCCCTTCAGGTGTGTTCTCTGTACCTGCTTGATGATGTACGTGTGGGGGCTCTGTGGGTGTGTCTGGATGACACTTGTCGTCACCTGGCATGCCCTCAGGGTCTTCACCATGGACGTGTGCCGCCGCTGTGTCCCCATTGCATCCCATGGCTTTGAGCTCACCACTCGCATATGGTATCCACTCTCCCCCGAGCTCGCAGCTCTTGGGTCTGTCTAGGCATTGTACAGGTTCGTTGGGTGGTTTAGGTAGTATGGGCAGTGCCAGAGGTACGTTGTCAACTTCATATGCGATGCGCTGACCGTCTGGTTCAGCTGGGGTGGTCAATTGTATGTGCCCTCTTGCGCTACATCTCTCTCCCTCAATTGACTCTGCTCGATGTGTCCTCGCGTACTCCCCCTCAATATGTGTGTTGCCACACTTGCCCCTGCTCCCTTTGTCGGCCTCTGCATCTGCACGTTCATGCGCAATGCGTTCGCTTTGCTCATGGACGGTGCCGCTGCCCGGGTCGACTTGTATGGATGCGGGTTGGGGTTCCGCATTGCGCTTGTCGTGTGTGCATTCCTCTGTGCAGTCACCTGCGCCTGTAGGTGCTTCCTCTGCTGTCTCTGGTGCTCCCGCGTGCTGTCCAGGTCAATCGCTGTGTGTACCCATTCCCTGCACACCTTCCTTCGACCTTGCCCTGCTCACTTCTTCTTGTACCTTGCCATCTCATTCCACTGTGCACTCTGCTGGGTCTGGTGGCTCTGGTGGTACATCTGGATGACATGCCTCATCACCCATCGTTGTCACAGGTGCTGGGCTTGGCGCTCATGTGGTCGACACTCTCATCACCATGTTCATGGCTGTCCGCTGCGACAGGTTCGCCAGTGGGGGTTTCATCTGCGGCCTTATTGCCCAGATCCTCTCCACCTGTCGTTCTGTCCCTTGTGCCCTTTGCCATCCTTTCGCCATCCTCTATCCCTGCCGTTTTGACGTC
Source organism: Tubosaeta brunneosetosa (assembly GCA_038094275.1). Taxonomy (NCBI): domain Eukaryota; kingdom Fungi; phylum Basidiomycota; class Agaricomycetes; order Boletales; family Boletaceae; genus Tubosaeta; species Tubosaeta brunneosetosa. The sequence goes on along the minus strand of JBBPTV010000636.1, from coordinate 905 downwards.
TTTGACCTCTTCCCCAGTTCGGTGCCTGGCTCGTTTGTCAAGCAGCGTGTCTGGTGGATCAGGTGAGCTGTCTGCTGCTGCCATGGGCCTAGCGCGCTCTGCATACGGGTTTCTCGTGTCAGTGGTCTTCTCATTGACCTGCCAACCTGCTGTTTCAGCTTGATGGGGCTACGTTATGGCTGCATGGTGAACTCCTGTGACCGCATGTTCACTGTCCATGCCACTCGCTCGAGTTGCGAGGCTTACGCTGGCTTTGCTAGCCTTCTCGTCGATGCTTCCACCCCTCTCCCCTACTCGTCCCTGGCTGTCTCTGTTGCGCTTGGGTTCTCGACATTTCTGGTATGCGTTTTCTTCAGCTCTGGCCCATGTTGGCTCGCTTTTGACTTGTTTGCAGTCATGCGCTTCATGGCCACGTTTACCACACTCACAATAGGTACCAGCTAGGGATTCGGTAGGGTGTGCAGCCACCTGTGGTGCTGCATTGTGCTGGTTTGGGGGTAATTCGAGTGCGCGTCGTGTTGCAAGTAGTGTAGCTTCATTTGTAGTCTTGTCAAAGCATTCCATGAGGTGTTGCCAGTATGCGTGAGCCGTTTTGAGCTGTACCATGCCAATGAATATTGAATTTGGCAGATCAGCGATGATGACGCATTTTGCTAGTGCATCAGATTGTTCGTTGAAGTCCGTGACTATACCATCAAGGTAATTCTGGAGGTTTTTGGCCTCAATGGCATTTTTGATTGTTTTGCACCATTCCGACCAGTTCTTTCTGTCCGGTCTCAGTTCGAGAATGTTGGCCATGTTGAGATTCGAGTTTGGGTGAGTGAACTGGGTTACTGAGCTACAGCAGGGCTCATAACCTATAGAATACTCAGTAGTCACTAGATATATTAGCTATGGTACTATAC
>JBBPTV010000635.1:0-17551 GCA_038094275.1 Tubosaeta brunneosetosa | reverse complement strand
CGACGATAACAGCGGTCTGGCAACGTGCCTACCCTCACCATAACGACGAGGACGAATGGGCGCAACGACGACGGGGGAGCAGTGGCGTGCCCAACCCCGTGAGAGAAGTTCAGAGAACCAGGCAGACGACGGCAGCGCAACCGCGTGCCCGCGATGAGGTTTGCGAGGACAATGACGGAGGTGCAATAGCGTAGATTATTTGTATACTGTACATGAATACATGGTTTCTCTGGTCTGTACGTCTGTACACAAAGCTAAGTAACTGAATTCCCAAAACTGCGTGCTGGGTGTGCCGAGACGACGTGCGCTGCGTCGAACCGAGCACGATTGTCTGGGCTTCCATACGACTTAGACCCCACATGTAATTTTGGTGCAGGGAGACCTCATATGTAAAATACAACCGAGCACAATAAGGTGAACAAGTAACTATGCTTCACTCCAGGGCCTCAAGCTCTGTCAACTCCTTCATAACCTCCCCGAGTTGCACCCCTGACTTCTTCATCAACCCATGCAGGATTAGGAAGTTTGCTTCGATCTCGATAGCTCGTGCCTTCAAGGCTCCAATCGCCTTCTTTCTTAATCCAAGTTTTCTAGGTGACCTGTCAGCTGCGGAAGCCTCATGTGCGGGCTTGGTCATAGGAGGGGCGCTCTCGACGCCTGGTGGCTTGAGAGACCCAGAAGACTGCTGTATTTCGATGGCACTGAATTGCCGATGAGGGAGAGGGCTGCCTGGAAAAGCAGCAATGTTAGTTTCAGATATATTAAGGTATTTGACGGCTGCAGCAACGGACATGGTGAGGCTTCCTCCTTCCTTTTGCTTGCTATTTCGGTCTTGAGTTGGATGGGGCGGTCCTTCTGTACACCACGAGGTGGTCCAAATTTCTTTGACGGAGGTGGTGTGCTGTCAAGTTCCGAAGAGGTCGTGGAAGGTTGCACAACACCTGCAAACTGGTTTGACGAAAGGCCGCCCGCTTTCTGCTCATGTAGCACGATCAGAGTGCACAAGGTAAAAAAAATGCATCTCCTTTCCTCACCTCCTGCCTGTGCTTTTTATCCGGTCTTAAGCTTGCTGTCTCTAGGTTGATGCCGTCCATCCGCTCACCAATATCCTCCTCACGCTGTCGCTTTGGTGCAGTGAGGGGCTGATATCCAGTCGAGGCTTTGAATGAGAATGCTGAAAGTTAGCAGGACACTCCGCCATGTCTTTAACAACAACATACGACGGTGCCTGCCAGATTTATGCGTGCTCTCTCCTGTGGCCTTGATCTTCGTCTCCCATTGGGCTACTAAATCATTCTCGCAGTCAGATTTGGGCACCCAACTTTGAGGCCAGGATTTCCCAGTCTCTGGGTCGGTTCCGAACCATTTAACCCTGTATTGGGTTCCTGATTCCTTTGTGATCTCTTGAACTACCCATACATTGTCTGCGTCATCTGATCTAAGCCTGGAGGTAAGGGGACTTACTAGTGGTGCAATCTTCTTCACAAGTATCCTGCATTAGCGACGTTGTGCAGGAGGCTGAAAGACAACACTTTGAAATTTGGAGGGAAGAATGTACGTACTGTCCTGACCCGACCCTGACACTGCAGCAGACTTACATAAGTCATGCTGCAGTACAGTTGCGTGTCCGGTCAACGATTGTTAAAAAGGGCACTGGGACATTTGACAGACCTGAGGCCAAGAACCAGTGGCTCGTCCACACATCCGTCACGTTCAACGGGAAAAACTGCACTGTGCCAGTGTGAACCGGAGCTTGAGAAACATCGGCTGTATGACAAATATACCATTAAGTGTCTCAGGCCGCACTGCATACATCATTGACACCCGGTAGTACCTACAGCATATTTGCAACTGAAAGAGTGTGATGGAAGGAAGACTCATGCACAACCTGAAATGTCTAGAGGGTGCGATAAACATGAAAATGACACCAAGACTGATCACCATATTGTCAGAAGAGTCAGAATATCAACAAAATACTAGTAGCGAAGCCGCCTCAACTCTTGATCACGAATGTGCCATCGTGCATTTATGTAACCTGTAAGACAACAACGTTGAACAAGCATATGAACGAGTCGGGACATGGAGAGGGCAGGCATTGGACGTACACCGGCTGAGGAAGATGGTGGGTGCATCAACCCAGGAGCCAGTAGTAGTCACCCTGGGCAAAATACTGTGATGTCATGGTCGCCAGACGTTGTCACATCCCGAGACAAAGGAATAGTAGCGTGTACTCACGACCGTGCTGACAGAGACAGATAGTATCAAACTAGAGCAGAAGATGAACACGCGCGCTGTACGCGGAATGATTCGGAACGCGGCAAGTTGCAGCCACCAAATCACGAAATGACGTTGGTTCTGCAGCCGAATTCCACAGGTGCTTGAATGTATCTCGTTGTTGGCCATACCGCAGTATCGAGTCGCACCGGAAGCTTATCACAATAGCTTTTCAAAGTGCGGGATGGTGGTGAGGCCATCAAGCAGGTAGTTCCGTAGTAGTAGTCCCTTCAAGTAGGTACAGTGGCAGTTACAGGAACTTACATAAGATCTTCTGGGACTTGGAGCTGGGTGACGTGCGAGCATTTACTAATTCAAGCAGTCAGGCTCTGTTATGCTGTCCATGTCTGTGCAGACTTGACGGAACAGCTCGTGCATGATCATCATGGGAACAATTGGGCAATCGTTTCTAGGCTCGGCGACCTCATTCCTGGCAGTACCAGCAGCAGCCCAAAGTATGCTCCACAGGATCTTGAGTTCTATCGTTGCCGTGCGTACGCCCTTTTAGAAGGTCTTTGCAGCGCCATTCCTCACACGCAGTTCCAATGAAAAACCTATTTATGCTGCGGCTCTCACTATGCCATACAACTAACTCACTTTGTCGTGGATCTCCCATCCGATGGTGACATCAGCTCCTGCGTACTGGCTCTATCACCAACAAATAATCAAAGTATGTCATGTTATCCCGTAGATTCGCAGTGCTTACGTCCGTTTAGTATTGCAGACCCCGGGGTAGAGTGATCATTCAGTGATATTTTCTCCGCATTCATTCTTTTACAAGTTGCTCCAATATCGTTATGGGTATGCCCGTCTTTTCCTGGCTACACTCGGGCTTCAATGAGTGATGCAGGTCTTTGATTACTTCCTCACTCTCGATGAAGAGGTGCAGAACAGCATTCCGTTTTGCGAATCGATCATGTCACCCTTACGCTCTGTCAAAGGTATGGCTGATGACGGGCAAAGGAAGATGGGGTATCACGCACACGTTGTATATCCCCGTTCGGTTTTTTCTGCTCGCAGGAATTTTGTGTGGGACTCACAGTATGTTCATTTCCGCTGGTTTCAAACATCAAGGTCATTGACGTACCACCCCAGACGTATTCGTAACGACTCTTGCACAGTCGAAGGTGGGATATGTTGTTCATTGTGAATGCAAATGCTCATTCATATTAGTGTGTCGCTCTCTATAAACTGCTGGGTGTGAGCACCATCTATTTTACGATGAAATGACGGCACAGACGCACCGCTGCTTCCAGTCTTCGCAGTGTTTGGTATAATCGCTGCAGTGAAACTTTGATCAAAGCTCTACATACCAAAGGACTGCTCTTGATCCGGACTCTTGCATTGTGGAACCATCATCGGCAAGTCCTTCAGGGTCTCGTTTCTCTTTACTGCGTGAGTGACGACAATGTTGCGGAGAGTAATATGCAGAACCGGTTTTGCCAACCTTATAGATTGTCTGCACTGTGATGTTTGTCTCCTTTGTCATCACAGACGCCTTCAAGTTCAATGCCGTTTGTAAGGCGACGTTTTCACCAAACGTGACTACTTCGGATATAGCTCAGTCGCATCACGCTCGGGATGTTTGCGAGCGCTGCGTTTTTCGAGCTGGGTAAGGAGTATATGCGGAGACTTCTTTACACCCACTGATCTCATCCATCAGTTGTACTTGTCCTGACTATCCTTCATGCCCATGTGTGGCGGCGCTTTGGGTTCCATACCACAAGTGATGTCATATCTACCGTCACTCGGGGAAATTTGGTGTGCCCTTTGTCGCTCTTCTGTGCGTGACCATCAGGGTGACATGCGCATTCCTCGTTGACATGAAAATCGATCCACCAGTGGCTTCGGTATCCAACATCGCCTTCTTCGCCTTGCCGGTCAGTTGAACGCGCCTTGTCGCATCTCACAAGGTTGTCTATTGACATGACAATTCAATATTGTTCGACGGCTGGAGTGATATTCTCACAAAGTACGCTCCAAGCTTTTTTTCCCCTTCCTTTTTGACGGTGCACACACAGTTTCCAAGCAGTCTTGCACGGGCTCATAGCCTCGCGTATCCTCTTCAGTTCAGGGGATATACTCGCCAACCGGAAGGACGACATGTCCTCCCCAATGTCCCGCATGCAGTTTGCTACCGCACCAAGCGCGTCACGAGACACAGAGTTCTCGCATTAGGAAGTTTGTTTTCTTTGGAAATCATTTTGCCTACGAACAATTGTGTCAACGTTTTGGAGCCGGGTCCGATGAATCGGTATCACCTCCTTCTGATCGGGCCACGGAAGCCAAAGTGACTCGACGTCATTGGGGGAAGCTCACCGACCCGCTTTACAAACAGGCTGGAAACCATGAGTCTCATCACACCGCTCTACGCGAGGATGATTCGAAACTGTTTTTAGTAAATGTCCCTCGAGATGAGCTCATGCCTGTTCGTTCCTGCGGCTCTGGGGGCAAGCCCCGGCAGGCTTCCGATCACTTTCGGCACCTTTTCCTTGGTAGGTATTAAGTCGCTTCCTCTACTAGTTGGAAATATACACTGGCGCAGAAGAGACTTTGATTACTAAAGAACGTCGCCCTTTGGCGCTCCAACTTCATGAGTTGCGACGGGAATTCATGGTGTGCTCTTCTTGTCGTCGGGCCATGATCCAAGGTTCACTTACAGGCATACATATCCGAACCTACACAGTAGAGAACATATCATCGAATCGCTTCTGCACATACTCCCCCGCGGTAACAAGGCCGTATTTCACGGGCCGGTCTTCGGATACGAAACTTGTTAACGGCTGCAATGTGTAAAATGACCGCGTGACGATACCTGTGGTATGGCTGGGAGTGGTACACACCTCCACGTTCACCTGACCATCAATACCGAAAAACACTGGGATAGAATACCGTTCCTTGCCGCTCTTGTTGATGGCCCGTTGGACGGTCGACTTGAACACATCGTCTGTTAAACAAAAGTTTTGTTACCTATCACGCGTCCCAAACGAGCAACGCTCACTTGTCCACATAGCAAGTTCGTCACCAATGCTGACATGGATTGAATGAATACTGACGATGATCAAAATCACAACTCACTTGACGAGTAAGGTATCCTCGATTGGAGGTGCATCGATCCATCGACCCTCTGAGTTCTTGATCTGCAGTGCCTGGACTCCAGGTTGCTGCCAGAAGATAGTGAAACACTAAAAAGGATATATCAAATCAATCTTTGACACCACACGTTCATGTTCTGACCTCAAAGCTACAAAGTAGGTGAGAAAGAGACAGATGAAGTGAGCAGTATGCAGTACTCAGTGTGAGCACCCGGACCGGGGGTATCGTCATCAATCTCGGGGTGTCCGTCCTGTGTTGGACAATATATCAACCTCATACTTGCAGTGGAATGCCGAGTCTGGGATTATTTGAGGGGACGAAAGGAAGGTAGAGGGATAAAACCTACTTTTTTGTCAAAAAACGTCTCGCCCTGTCCGAGAGCTAGGGAAAAGAGTGCGTATAGCTTCTTCTCAATGTTCACCGCTGCATGACTGTAATAAAAAACACGAGCTATGGGAACCAGCCAATTTTTGGGGTGAACACTACGTACTAGTACGCAAGGCAGGCCCCTCTGAATTCAGGAAGGTCATCTGAAGGCCAAATATTTGCCATTGCATCATCGTTTCCCCGCACCTTGTCGTACGCTATCGTTTGATTGTCTTCCCATTGGAACCCAAAGCCTTCATGAAAGTCGCCTTGACGGCGATTAGACGGATCAATGTTGAGTCGAGGGGTGGGGCATATCCTCCTTTGAAATTGCCCACAGTCCTGTGGTATAGCTTCGTGAAATTTTTTCAGAAATGGTTGGCGCGATAATACAAAGAACACACCTTCATCTTTGTCGCCATTGGAAGATCGAAATAAGACTGCATCACCGCACGGAGGTCATCCAAGCATGATGGAGGAATGCCATGGTTTCGAACTAGAGAATGTCTGATAAGGCGCGCGTGTCGGTCTCGGATGACCAATGATGAATGCGTACTGTAGAAAAACCCGACTTTCATACATGCATCTCGGACCTCATTCGCTGTCGCCAACCATCCTTCCGGCGTTCCGCACTTGCTCAGGTCTCTGTGAATGACATGCGTACAACGCTTATAAGAAGCATCCATTTATCGGACGTACATGATTGGGATACTGGTGAATGCACCCTCCACGGTAGCTACAGCGTCTGCCAAAGCCATCGATCATCATCCGTCACCTTGAACGAATGTCGACCCGAACGAGGTAGGGCAACTTTTCGCTGTTCGAAACACTTCCAGCGCTGGCGTTCAGGCTCGTTGAACCGAACTTGTTGGAGGCTGTGAAGACCATTCTATTTGGAGTCCGACCACTGCGGCCCCTCTCACACAAATGATGGAGTCGCCTATCAGCAGTCCTCCAACATCATCTCTTACACACTGGCAATGGCTCAGCCAGCAACAAATAATCAAGGTACGTTACACGGCCCAAACCTTCAATGCTCTTACGCTCGCTCCAATAGTATTGTAGAGGTATGGCGAGATCATCCGGTCTTTACTCCACATTCATTCTTGCATGCGTTGCGAGTTGCGCCAATGTCAATATAGGTATGTATATAAGCTTCTCGTTGTTACACTCGAGGCTCTAATTTGATATGGGTCTTTGATTACTCATTACTCTGGATGAAGAGGTGTGCAAAATACCAATTTGTCGACGCACAAATCATGTTGCCCTTGCGTTCTGTCACAGGTATGCTTGTTAACGGGCGAGGGAAAATGGGGTATCACACACGTACTGTATATCCCAGCTCACTTCTTTCCGTTGTTAGGCTCTTCTGCGGGACTTACAGTATGTTGATTTCCACTGCTCCTGAAAGCCAATGTTTTTGACACAGCCCCAGACGCACTGGTAACGACGGTCTCACTGAAAAAGGTGAGATAAGTTGTGCATTATGACCGCATATATTCACGCATGGCAGTGCGTTGCTCTCTACCGAACCGCTGGAGGTGAGTACAATACATTCTGAAACAAGGGTGATACCAAAGCATGGCTGCCTCTAGGCTTCTTGTATTTTGACATGCTTGCCGCAGAGGGTATGCTGAGCTCTCGATACAGTGACCAAAGTGTGTTTTGATGGTCCTGCCACAGGACTACTCTTGATCCGAGTTATCGCATTGTGGAACCATGATCGGCGGGTCCGCCGGGCTCTCATTATCGTTTACTGTGTGAGTCACCACTATTACTTGGAAGTCAACACGTACACCGCGAATTCTCCAGATCGTCGCTATCGTGATGCTGGTCTGCGTCAGCATAATGGATTGTTTCAAGTTCGATGCCATTTACAAGCAGACATCTTCATCGTACGCGACTCATTTTGATACGGCTCTTAGTCAAGTCACGTTTGGAATGTTTTCGAGTTCTGCGTTCTTCGAACTTGGTGGGTTCTGAGAGGTTAGTCTATAGTCGCTGCTCATCTGAGATCGTCAGTTGCGCTCGCCTTTACCATCCCTCAAACATACAGGTGGCGGCACTCGGGGTTCCGGATTAGAGGCAGAATTTTGTCTGTCGTCGTGCAGGGAAATTTGGTGTATACGCTAGCAATCTTCCGTGCGTGATCTTCTTGAGCGTTCCCCAATGGTGCAAATATGGATACAACAGTGACGTCGATTGTCAATATCGCTTTTTTGCATTGCTGGTCAGTCGGATGCTTTTTGATTGCTGCGCTTCCCGTAGATATCTACTGACACGATGATTCAACATTGCAGCTCGATGATGGTTGGAATGGAATTCTTATAAAGTAAGTCCAAACGTGTTAGTTTTGGTCACCAAAGGATCACGTTGAGATGCCGTAAACAGTTTTCAAGCAGTCTTGCATGGGTCGTCGCATCACGTATCCTCTTTAATTTACGAGATACGGTCAACGACAGGATAGACGATATGACGGTTCCGATGACTCGCCTCCGATTTGCCGTCACACCAAGTACGTCGCAAGACATGGAGTTCTCGTAGTATTTGTTCTGGAAGTTTCCTCACCTTAAAAATGGGTGTACGTACAACATGCCAACATTCTGATATACCAATGGAGCCTATTCAAACGAATCGGATGGGTCATCTTCTTCGACGTGATCTGAAAATAGAGCGGATGTTTCAAGATCGGTTGACCAGGGTCGTCTGCCATGCAGGCTACGACACCATTACTAGCTATGTGATGGGACCAATCCACTCCCCCCACCCAATGCTTACGCCATCTTCAATGCTCTCGATAAACACGCCAGAGTACGTCAAAGCCTCTTTGTTGCCCTTCTGGATTCCATGGTGGATGACATCAGCCTGTTCTGAAGGCGCTCCAGAAGGGTCCACGGGTGGCAACTACATAATGTTGCATTTCAACATGAACGCAGTCAGCGGGGAAGGACTACGGAGCCGTGGAGCCATCACACTCACCTTGAGTATTCTGAAACGATAGTTGCCCTGACCCGCCACACCAGCGGGTGCACCCGAGTTGTCTTCGACGCCAGTCACGGCTTGAAGCGGAGCGGCATTCATAGAATACAGCACCCCGAGCGTGAGATGGGTCCAGTCCACTTGAATGGCAAAGTTATGCCAGTCGCCAGAGGTGAACGGCGTCTGGAACAGACGAACGAGGGCGTGGTTCCTCACTTTGAGGTAGTGAGCGTTGGGTGTCGCCTGTAGGATCAGTGAAAGGGGATCCTGCACAACGGAAAAGGAAAGGAGTCTATGTAAGTGAGTTCCAGAGACTTCGGGGGACTTACCATTGAAGCTGGATCTCGAATATGTGGCTCCCATCGTTAGGTTCGATCCACACGAGCTGATACTCAGGAAGTTGGTCATCCGTGCGAACGGACACGTGGAATACGGTTGTGCCTACATCGGCGATAGTATTGAGAATCGTGTGGTTGCCATACACCTGGGCAACGAGCTCAGTACGGCGGAATCCGGTGACTGTGGTCTGGGCGGATTTCCACCGGGAACAAAGACAAAGGTGTTATCGATGGAAATCGTCACCGGTTGTTCGATGAGGCAGGAAAGGTCTGGGAGTGGCATCGACGGATCGAAATACGCATTCTATAACGGAGTGGGATCTAGAGTGTCCTGATAGAGCGAAGTACGAGGTTAATTATGACAGCTCGTGCATGATCAAACATGTAGTAACATAAATGCAGGCGGTACATATCTACAAAAGTCACAATCATGAACCCCTCCTTGGCTTGGCCGACTCAGGCAGGGGAGTCTTGTTCTTCACCCTCAGTCTCTTGTGGGAAGGGGACTCGTTTGCAACCGAGGGACGCTTACGTCGAGCAAGGTCATACCACTCCCGATAACGGCCATGCGCAGCCGTGAGCACAGCCGTGCGAAAAGAGAGCAACACGCCATTCCAGGGTATGCTTAACGCAGTTGTGGAATGACGTACTTGCTGAATGTGCTCGGCAGATCCTTGGCTCGCCTCCATCACCTTAACAAGAGAGCCCTTCAGACGTTCGGCAGCAACAGTAAATAGACAGTCGATGTCGCTCATGTCTGAAGTAGGGTACAGTGTCTAAGAAACCATTAGCACGTTAAACTGTAGATAGCGAAGTATCTGAACGAACACCATAGGCTGAGTGATCATCTTGCCGGTCAGCATTGATGGTGAGGGTGTCATCCGGACCACGGATGTATAACTCGAAAGTGACCTGTGAGAGAGAGATCCACTGAATGTCCCCTACAATGACTGGGCCCAGGCTCTCAGGTGCTAGGGTTGGAACGAAGTCATCATATTCAAGAAAAGGTCTCGAGGACAATGTGCGCGCAGACCTGGACCGATTGGAAGGAGACTTCCACTTGGGTGACTCGTGGATCGTGATAATGAATGCAAGGTCAACATCAGGGTAGGCGTCGATGATTTGTTGTAAGTGAACACGAGTATCAGAGGTCGCAACTGTGAAGCAGACCTCGCCAAGCCATTTGGGGATGTGACGGAGTCCCCGTGCAAGGGGAGCATTATTTTCAATGACGAGTTGAAGGTCGGGTATGGCAATTGCGGTAGATCCATCTTCCTTGCGATAGTAGAGGCCACTGTTCATGTTGAGGTTGAGGTTAAAGACGAACTTATCGTGGCCAAGGCCACAAGCGAAGCCAGTAAAAATTCGGTTTAAAGCTGCCAGAAACGCTTCATGCACAGCAGAAGGCTTCATTAGTAAGAGCTTTTGATTGTGATAGAGGTAGGTCAACCTGAACCATACGGTGAGTGCCGGATAAAGCGATCCCTATATCCACATACTTTGCAGGTGGTTGCGGATGTGTTTCCGCAAGCGCTGCCAAAAGCTTGGCGAAATCTTGGGGCTTGAACGGCTGGATCACCTTGTATAATGATGGTAATGGTATCGCTATGCATGCATCATACAGATATCGACTCACTTGAACAGAATCAAGGGATAGATTGGCAAGCAGCTGGAGACACTGGTCTTGAATAGAGTCAGATCAACTATCACTTAGCCAAGTGGTGGTTTGCACCTATTTTGAAAGCACCTGGTTCGTCGTCGGAATTATTCTCACTAGGGCCCAGGGTTTGAACTTTCGAGAACTCTGTGTCATTCTTTGTAAACTTCAGTTGGATACGGGAGCTCAGTATATGTCTCTTTCGTTCTGTATGAGTATGTACCAAGTAAGCATAGCTTAAAGCATAACAAACGGGATGGTGGACCTGGTTTTAGAAGGATATGAGCAGGCATCTGGGTCACCTCAAGTGGTTCTTTACAAGTGGCGTACTTCACTGAGAGTAATCACGTGCTTCCATTGAACGTCGTCCACTGTCCAAAGTTGTGCAGCTTCTCCAGGTCCTTTATTGCGATGGTAGGACAAATCTTCCTTCTCAGCCATTCCTGAACAGGACCCCTCTCGACACTGTTTGCATGTTTCCGTTTCCTCCAGAATATTGTGAATTTAGATCGAGTTTGACCAGATGCAACACACAACTCTATGAAAAGTACTACTCAGAGGGCAAGTCCCCTTCACTTTTCCGCAACACGGGGACGTTGATGATCGTACCGATCAGAGGCCCTCCAGTCAAAGCCCAGTAACTCTGCTTGAACGCCCAGGCGAAGCTTGAAAAGGAGACCGCAAAGGAGGTTAAAGCAGATGCGGCCCTCAAGAAAAAGATGATGCGTACTGGCATGCGTCATTTTATGTCGCTGAGTTGATCAAGGGTATCAAACACAACGAACACAAGTTTGTCACAGCTATCCATGAGCTTGAAGCGTTTGGTGGGTTGCTACTTGCCTTACATGCACCGTTCTCAACGAGTACGGTAGACGTTGGGTTGAAGAAGGTAACCAAGTTCCTTGCTTAAAAGTTTGTCGCGGGCTCTTCGGTGATGAAGAACACGCAGGGACAGGATGAGATTGTCGTTCAAAGAGACGTGGCTGACGAGATTCTGGAGCTGGTCGAATAAGACAGGCGTTTTCAAAGGTGTTCCTGCTATGAACGTAGAAATTACAAAAGAATAAATAAGAAAAGGCCAATAATAATGACGACTTAGTCCCCCCATTCCTTTCAAAACTTCGGATGGCTTCAAAGTACTGTCTTTGATGGCCTTGATTTCTGTGGTCCTTTTTTTCAGCAACGGATCATCCCTTCAGGTGGACAACGACGTACGCAAGGCCAAATGTCGGTTGTGGTATCGAGAGACAAAGTTGCCTGTCTGACAACCGCATCAGAACAATGAAGCTACGTCCGCGACCTGCGCCCGACACACCTGTCACGCGGGTCTCCATACCTGCCCACAGAACCCCGTCGGTCAGACTGGAGACAATGCAACAAATGAGCCTTTCTTACCCAGTGGCGACGATGACAACCGCCTCGAGCGTCGTCCCGTCTGTGGACGCAAGGCTGTATGCCGTGAAGTGCACGAGGGCGCTCCTATGCTTGACCTAGATGTCCCCTTGGATGACGTGCTTGCTCGTGCCGACGTTTGTGGAAGGGTAAGGGGAAACGAGCGCACCGACTGGGAGGGACGTACCAAAGTAGCATCTCCCGCTGCGCGTGAGCTTCAGTCCGAAGAGGCCAGTGCCGTATGTGCCAAGGCTGGTCTGGAACCCTGCTTTGGTGAGACCGTCCAAGAGCACTGTAGTCACGTCTTTGCACACAAAAGGGCTCTATTTATATCTGTCCATCGCCTGCGCGACATAGGGGGTGATGTGTTTCTGCATGGCTTTCAGGACGACGCTGTGCTTGCAGTTGAAATAGAGACCTGCGACTTCCGTCGGAATGGTGCCGTTGTACTGTGCTTTTCAGATCGTTGGGATGTCAGCATACAACGCATGGTAGAACGCGGAGAACACCTGCGAGCATGTGTTCAATTGCTTCGATGGAAATGGAATACGTAGAGGAGCGCTGGTAGCTAGATGGACGCAGCGTCAGTCTGAAAGCACGTCGAAGCACGGGTCAGTACGGCCTACATTGTCAGGACCGTGACTCTGTCGTTGAGAAATTCTTGGGCTCGATTGGACTGCGGTTTTCATGAGAAGGACGTCTAGGGTTGTGTCGATGTGACGTACGATGTGCAGGCACCAACAATGACAGCCTTCTTCCTCAGATCCCAGTCAAGGTCCTGCGTGGGAAACAGGGTCGTCTGCGTCCAAGAAGCACAGTCAACCCCACTTGACTGGAACTCGACACATGTGGCAAAACACCAGTCAACGAAGACGGCAAGGGATTGAAAGCGCGCCTCGAGGCCTGAGGGAGCACCTGCAAGGAGACAAAGCAAAAGCGCAAGAAGCACGCACTGTAGCCCCGTCAGCTGGACCAGCACACTGATCATAGGACGTACCTAGTACCCCTGGTCAGACACAGCCACGTTTTCTAGGGACATACACCTCATGGTATGGCAATTCCGCAAGGTGCACTTTCCTCTGCGTGGTTGGTTGCCCTCGACTCACAGTGTCTTCCTCTGCCACCTCTGGGGTTCCTGCAGAAAGTTACCCTGGTCGCCATGAAATCAGCCATGCTGTGCAACAACACTCATCGCCGGCGCTGCCTGCACTCCAAATCTGTGAGAAATAAAGCGGTGTGTTTGGCTACCCAAAGATGCAGAAGTCAGTTGACATTTAACAGGGCAGTATCCGAGCATGTATATCAGCTAGACAAGGACAACACTGCAGACGCTCTAAGGGCAATAACCCACCGACACCTTAAGTTAACCTAACCCCTCCAAGAATGTCGAAGTCAACGAAGTCGCGTGGACGGATCATCTCCTGAATATCATGCAGCATCTAGATAATATTGGTGTCAACACGATTCTGACCATGTCCGGCATTAAAGCAAAGTGCGTCGGTTAATTTTCTTATTGCGGGCAATCACGATCGATGTTGTGCATAGTCGGCCAACCATGTATGAACACTATCTGCAAGCATGCATACAGAACAATGTAAGGTCACCACATGCATGACCGAGTCTTATTCTTATTGGCACCCATTAGGGTGGTGCGATTGATGAAAATGAAGAAGCTGTCATACAACGGCTAAACAATGTCATCAAACTCTTGTCTCGTATGTGCGATTCAGGACTATACCCTATTCCTTACTCTGTCTATCCTAGGGCAATTCCCCGATCCACAGAAAGCCGCCGAGGACCTCCATGATTTTGCCAAGGCAAACGAGAACAGGCCTTGCAAGTTGCTCAAGACGTGTATGGATCCCCAGTCCAATCTAAAGAGCATCGTGGAAGCCTCGAACGAGTTCCTATGACGCGTAGAACAGTCGCTCGACTCTACGCTGACAACAATGACCATCTTTCTCCGTCGTGCGACGCTCCGTGTTATCAATCAGTCGTTGATTCCGACCTTGATCAAACGAATCCAAAAGTCGGCGCCGTCGGCGAAACATTCCCAACAGCTGTTGACGTTTGTCTCCAAACACTGTCCGATGCTGTACATACCCCACGTGAGCGAGCTTACCAAAGCCATTGTGGACGAAAGGAACGTGATGCTGGTGGAGGTTGGCATGCATGCACTCGCAGCCGTCGCGAAAGCTGATGACTCCAAAGCGGCATTGGACAAGTACGTGTCTTTTACTGCCCTCTTCGTTGCGTTGACGTGGCCCAAGACGGACGTTGGAACGCATCAAGCGATTTGCTCTTGGGGAGAATCCCAGGATGGCCAAGTTCGCGGCGCGATTGTTGGCGACGTTGCGCGATCACGAAGATGCGTGTGTGGAAATTATTGAAGTATGTCCCTTTGGTTTGTATTCTGTCTGCGACGCGTTGACCCGCCCTAGTCTATATCAGACAGACTTGCGGAGGCGACCCCGGAGGAGCTTGTCGCGCACACGACGGTTCTGGCACAGATGGCGCGTCTCAAGCCCGAGGCGTTTGAACACAAGAGTGACAGCATCATGGGGTTCCTGATCAAGAAGTTACTCATGGGTCGACGAAAAGATGCGGTGAGGACGATGTGCCTTGACTTTCTTTGGTCTGACATGCGATCAAGGACGACATGGACGTGGACGACATGGACGTGGACGACGATTGGGTGGACGATGAAAGTTTGCCCTCGATACAAAGGGCGCGGATCATTGCGTTCAAAGTGTGTCGGAATCAATGTCTGGCGAGCGTGTCCGCAGAGACGCCGGTGGAACTTGCGACGCCCGCGCTGAAAATGTTTTCGACGTTGTTGGAGCGTTTTCCCGGACAGGTCGGTGTGGGATTGGTGTATTTCATGGGATGCGGGCTGATGCGTCCATAGCCCGTCAGTCAAGTCGCGCATGCGCTTGCAAGCCGCGGTATCGCTTTTACATCTCTCTACCGTCGATGCGTTTGCAAACGTGGTAAGTAACAGCTTTATATGGCTAGCTATCACGACCCAGGTAAGGGGCTCAAAAATCGATATGTTTGCTGAGGGTGATGACCATTTGCCCAGGATCCATGCTACCATGTCCGAATAACTTTTTTGACGAAACTTGTGTCCCTCCTGACTGCACGAAACCTCCCACCACGTTTCAACACGATGCCTTTCCTTACAATTCACGACCCTGAGGCCGATGTCCGAGACAGGGTGGGCACTCTTTTGCAGTGTTTGGTACTCGCTATTGAAGCGCATTGCAGGCCGTAGCTTATATGTCGTTTATCTCGAGATCTATTCCAGCCTCGGCACGCGTCGACCAGTTAGAGATAATATTTATTTGTCTCCTTCATCTCCTCGGACATCATCCCGATTTCTCCACCGCACACGACAACATGCAGGGGATGGTAAAGTGGGTTCTTCGCGTCTTGTCCTGATTCCCATTCATCTCCTCATAGATATATTGATTTCTACCTTGATTTGATCGCGAGCGCGGATAATATTTCGCTTCTCTACCACCTTTGCCCTGAAAGCCGAGACCGTGCGCGATTCGGAATCGCACACATACAGGGAGGTATACAATTTTCACATGCCCTGCTAAGACGTATTGATCTTTCAATCTAGAATCTCTACACGATCGCCGAGCTGGCTCAAGAGCTGATCAGGGCCCGGGCAATGGCGCGGTCATGGACGCTCCAGAGCTACCCTGGTAAAATCAAACTTCCCTCGGACATTTTGCGCGCACTACCCAACCCCGAAGCAATTGCCAAGGTGAGACGCCGACGATGGAGGCGGGCGCTTACTGAAACACGTTACAAGGTCGTCAAGACACAGTATCTGCGATGACGTGGCTCAAGGAGATTAGGGGGCACAGGCCGGTCGTGGCCAAGGTGCGTCTAGCATTACCATCCGATGCCGAGTCTGATCCGTGGACAGGACAAGAAACGAGAACCGCGGGAGAGAGATGGCAAGTCACCGCCTGCGAAGCGCAAGGCTTCGCATGCGCGGGCCAACGGGGCACCGAAGTAGGTCTTGCTGTGGCGTGGGCACATACAGCATGGGGCTGACGATCTGACAGGCATGCCAAGAAGCGTACGTCGGCGCGGTGGAAGAGCGATGAGTCTGAATCGGAAGACGAAGAAGAGGTGTCCTCGGATGCATCGGGGACGTCTGAGAAGGTGGCAACGTCACCGAGGCGGTCGAGTTCTGTCCCGACCGAAACCGGGCAGGAAGAAGACGAGGTGCCGTCTGAACAGGAGAAAAAGTTTGGCCGGAAGGCACGTGTCAAGGCGCAGGTGCGTGCGACGTGTGGTGGAGCAGGATGATGACTGATGCTCGTGAAAAAGGAAAAAGATGAACAAGCAGGTCAAGAGGGGACCGAGAAAGTCGTGATGGAGATGGGATCGTTGTATTTGTGTTGCCATATATTGTTATTGTTTTACAACTTTTGACATCAGGTTCGACCTTGTCTTGTGATGGCCGATCAGCAGGAACAGAAGGCCCCGAGCACTTCGTTTTTGACGCACACGCGTTTTGCGGTTAACTTGATCCGCAAGCGGAGCGACGGCCCTCGGGTACGTCACGGTGACTTTATTGATCCCGATAGTGACTCGTGCTGCACAGGCTTGCCGCCTAGTACTGGACGTAAGTAACCTGCAAATAGTCCTGTGGGAGCTGATACCGGTCTGAGTCGCTGGGAGTCATGACATGTATTTTGCAGCACGGTTACGTGACAGCTTCTGAGCTGTTCGCCAAGACCATGTCTGGCTGGGCCTGCCGCTTCTAGATTAGTATGGAAACGCATAGCACACGATCAGATCAGGACCGTGTCACGAACAGGGTGTAATAGAAAACCGAATGCTCAAAACGTATCTGGACTGGACAGCATGACTCGTCCAGAGCTAGGTCTAACCTCCGCTCAGATCCCGATATGCACGAACATGATCCGCTTCTCCAAGGCGACTTCGTTGGCGGTCTCCAGTGCCGTAGTGTTCAGCGCCGCGGCCGCATGCTCGAAACCAATGTCTGGGCGTTTGAACATCTCCTGGTAGAACCGAGCAACCACCTGGTGCGCGATCGTATCATCCACCTTCCACAACGTCCCAATCACCTTGTTGAACCCCGCAAACTGCATCCCGACCGCCAGGTGGAGCACCTCGTCCGGCGTCGACGCGTCCCCGACCGCGGTATGGCACGCGGACAGGAACACAAACTCGGAGTGGGCGTAGCGTTCCTGGATGATGCGCATGAGCGTGAGCTGGCCGTCGCCCATCGCGAACCACGAGTCGAACGGCTTGGTCGCGTGCTGTGCACCATGACACGCGATGTGGACCCAGCGGTGATCCCGGGACGCCTGGACGGTGCCTTCGGTGGTCGCTGCCTCGCGCGTGACGGTCTCAAAGTGCACATCGGGGGGCATGCCTGTCTCGTGTTGGATCCTCCGGA